>JBBYHK010483077.1:0-17429 GCA_038382065.1 Adansonia grandidieri | reverse complement strand
ATTCTTATCTTGATTTGTTTAGGTGCATCACTAAATACCTTGATAATTATTTATTGCTAGATTTTGAATCTTGATCTATAAGTATTTTGTTTTCCTATTAATTAATAGTAGTTTGTGATCAATGATTATGGTCAAGCTTTTGTTGATTGAATGTGGAACATAACCTAGGTTAAATAATCCAAGCCTGTGAGTTTGTTGCTTAGATAAACCTATTGTTCTTATCCTAAAGCTTCCATCAAACTAATTCTCAAGAGCTTATTCTAGGTTATCTAATAATTAGGGATTAAATAGAGAGCTTGTTATAGTTAATGACAAACTAAGGAGAGATTGGAATATCAAAGCTTGTTGCTATTTACAGGTAATAATTTTAAGGTATAATTAGAGATAACTCTTATATTGATTCATATTTTATGTTTAGAGGTGGCAAATGATTCCTTAGCAATACTTTTATCATTATTGTCACTTGCTATTTTGTTTCCTTAAATCCCATCAAAGTTTATTTTGTGTTTTTTGTGAAGCCTTTTTAATTCATTTGGTTAATTTAGATTATAGTTTTGCATTAATAACTTATAAATTGAGAATAATCTCTGTGGATACGATCCTTGCTTATTGCTATACACAAAAACAACCATAATTTAGTGCAAGGATTTAAGAGATACATTATTTAGTGTATCGGTAAACAACTTGAACTCAATCAACCCAAAATCAAAAATGACCTAAATGCAAAATAATCTGAAACCAAATTAACCTGAAATTGAAATGATTCGAACAATTAACCTGAAATGACTTAAATCTAAATTAAATATAATTTTTATTTTGAAAATTTTAATTAATAGAAAATATAAATATACATACATTATTAATTTATTTTAATTTTATAACTTATAATTATCATTTTTTTGTATGATAAAGTATACAACATGCAGGCAGTGGCTATAAAGAAAAGTTGAAAATGAAAAAAGCGCTTGATGTTGTTATATATAATGTTAGGGTATTAAGAATTAGAATTTTAATCAATCGATTGTAAATCAATCTTAATATCTCTGTTTTAAATTAAATTGTTGGATTGGATAAATAGTAGATTTATTATTTTTTTTAGTAAGTTTTTTATATTATTAATGTAATAACCTTGTTAATCAATTTTTTAAGATTTCAAGATAATTTGATTCTAAGACAAAAAAATTTTTTAAATACACAATAATTTCTTAAATGAATAATAAAATGTTATATCAATTATAATAATTTTACAATAATATTTAAAATAAATTATATATTTTTCTCATCATGGATATACTTATTGTTGGATATCAATGACATAAAAGGGTGTATAAATAAGAAACAGATATACATAGTAGACGGAGGTTGTCATACATAGATACATAATGTCAAATAACATTGCACGATTGATATCAGTGGTGAATAAGAAATTGATCTCATTGTGTCCATTTGAAGAGGAAGGAAATTGGTTGGTAGTGTTAGGTGGTATATACAATCCTGCATTGGAAACTTAAAGCTTATTTAAGTGGTATATGTCATAACATGCCAAACACAAATTTGACATGCCAGACTTAAACAAATAAAATCCATTTTCTCATATTGGGATAAAACTTAATTGTTGGACAAATTACATGTCCAACTTAACCCTAAATGGTCATCATAAAATGACCAAATAATTCAGAGTCACCAATCTTGTTTTGGCTAAATGAGATTGGTCGCCTATCGAGGCTCATATTTTAAGGGTTACAAAACCTTAAAAACAAGCATTGAGTCTATGTTATACCGAGTTCACATAAAAAGAGTTTGTGAGTTAGTTACAATTATGTGTAAGGATCGATCCCCTTCATAACGCCTAAAAATTGATACATTTTAAGTATGTGTTAACTAGAATCTTGATCATGATCGGTTTTAATCTTTCTATATTTAATTATAACTCTCCATTTCTGAAATCATTTATAATTTATATTATTTTTCTCATTTTAAGTAAATCAATTTTTTAAAATTAAAATATTTTTCACACCCTTTTGAAAAACTTGAAGGAATGCGAAAGTTTTTTTTTTTTGAGAAAATTAAAAATTTTGATTTACTTGTTTAAAGAAGATATTTTTTCTGTATAAAATAATTAATGTAGTTACTTCCATATACTAGAAGCACACCTATGGACTATTTTAACTTAAGATACTGCCTTGGTTTTTTAAAATTATATTATAACTAACATATAAATATTTTTAATTTGAAGCATATCATTATGAAAATGACCCCAAAGTATATACATGAAATTGCTAAATGAGCTTTTGATTATGGAAAATAATCTAAATAGACCTAGCATGCATGGACATTATGGCATGGTCCTTAAATCATAGAAAATGATTTAAGTGCATGAAATTTGCATAATAATTTCTAAGTCATGGAAAATGGCTTCAATATCTCTAAAATTCATGAAATTTGCATTAAAGTCCCTCGATTGTAGAAGATGACCTAAATGGCATAAAAATTCATGAAATTACATCAAAAGCCCTAGATCATAGAAAATGACTTAAGTGACATTAAAAGTCATGAAAAGTTCATAAATTGCACCAAAGTCCCTAGATCATGAAAAATTACTTAAATGACAAGAAATGATGTAAAAATATCTAAGTCATGGACAATGACATAGAAATGCATGGAAGTTACAAAATGGCTCCTAATATACATGGAATCATTATAAGAAAATTGCAAAATGCTTTTTAGAAGTTTCTAACACTCCTATACATATCTATACATCATTTTCACTAATAATCATACTAACATTGGATCATATATATTTTTACTTTCAAAATACCTTATTAACATGAACATACATGGATTCATAAATATACATGATAATGTTGTCATAATCATGATATATTCATGGGATATACTTGGACATGTAAATCATGACAATAATGCATGTAGACACCATAAAATGCGTGTATCAGACTCATCATTAAACATAAACAACATAAGACTAAACTTATAACCAAAATATGGAAGAACACATGATGAAAACTTACATGAAACCAAAAAATCAACATAAAACATTTGGAAAAGAAATTTTCTCCATGGAAACTTTTTTTTTTGGAACTTTTAACAAAACAACACTAAAGAATAATCAAATATAATGATTTGAGGTCACAGCTTAAGATTTTGCTATAACTTGGTTCTTGCACCTCGGCATAAATCATCCTCCAAGCATAGCTTAGGATCATCAAGCTCACATAAAAAAGAGAAGAAGATGCAAAATAAAGACAAAAGATGAGAGAAAACAACCTCAAGTAGAAACTTAAAGCTAACACTCTTTTTTTTCTTTCTTTTTTTTCTTTTTTTTTACTTTTTTTTTGCTCTCCTTTTTTCTTAGCTCTGAAACTAAAGGATCCCCTTTAGTGAATGTCCTCAAGGTGTTTTTAACCCCTTTTTGCTGATCATCTCATCCCTATGCAAGTTCACATTTTGACAACTCAACCAAGCTTGCTTGCAAGTAATCTTTCTATAGGGCTAAGTGGTTTGATCAAGGGCTGAAACCCTTTCAAATGGAGCATGTTTTCAACTGAGTTTGGTGATCAATCTCAGATACATGCCCTCAAAGAGAACCCAACTCCAAATGGTCATATCTTTGCTCTATCCAAGAAAAGGTGCTTTTACTTTAACTTAAAATAGTCTTCCATTGGAATTCAGCTAAATCAGACTCAAAATAGTCAGAAAACAACTAAACTAGATGCCATTGGTTTTTAAGTATGAATAAAGTATTAATCTCATTTATCTTAAGCTTTTTTATACTTTAATGGCTTAATACATGTGAGTGGTTCTTAGGCCTATGTTTCAATGGTAAAATGTTTATGGAAGACCTCTGGTATGGTTATGAAGTGATCCAAGGCCATTAAAAAGAGGAAATGTAAGAAAACATGGGTGAAAAAGCTTGTTCACATGAAAATTTTCATAAATTATCGATGCATTGGTGATTGTATCGATATAGGTGCTTTTAGAACAAAAAATTCATGAAAAACACGACATATTATGAATTCAATATGGCCTTATATCGATACAATGCATGCTTTAGGCTTAGAGTAACCAAAACCCAATGATATATCAATGCAGTAATATAATGTATAGATACATATTCGTGAATTTCATGAAAATGACATTTTTTGCATACTAAAGGTTTCCAATTATTCACATTGCTCTTTAAACATTTCAAACCTTCCTTTTTCCCTTCTTGGTGTCGCACAATCCTTCTTTATTATTTTGTTCTTTATTATTATTTATTTTTGGCCTTCTTTAGAAAATTGGTTTGGGACTATTGCAACATGGCCTAAATACAAATCCTGACCAGCCCAACTTAAAATGATAGGTGTGTCGCTCATTCCTATATATCTATATATCATTATTCTTCATTTATAAGGGCTATATCTTTATTATTTTATCCTTATTATTTTTTTTTGTATATGGGGACAAGTTGTCAAGATGAATCGCTCACTTGACTTAACCTTAAATAGTTATTACAAAACAAACATTTACCTTTGAGTTACCACCAATCTATTTTGGCAAGGTGAGATTGGTCACTTGTCGGTATTAGTATTTCAAGGGTTACGAAACCCAAAAAATAAATTTTGAGATCTGCGATAATATCGGTGATCACATAAAAGGGTCTGGAGTCGATTACAATTAAGAGTAAAGATCTATTCTTTCATAATGCCCAAAAATCGGTACCTTATTAATTACATGTTAACTTAAATTTTGATTTTTATGCAATTTCATTATTCGATATTTAATTATAATTCCAACGTATTAAAATAATATTTTAAATTTTTTATTTCGCATGAGAAAATTGAGTTTTTAACATTTTTTTAAATCAAAATCTTTTTCATATCCTAACAAAGGACTGAAAGAACATGAAAGTTTTTATCATTCTCTTTCTTACCCCAAAAAAGAGCTAGAGTAATTGAAAGGTTTTAAAAAACAAAACAACTTTTGTATCCCATTGGAGAGCCAGAGGAATACAAAAGGTTTTATTTTACAAAAATTGAAATATCCTTACTTTCTTTTTGAAAGGATATCTTATTATTAAAATAATCTGTAAAATCCCTATCATATTCTGGGAGAAATTTTATGTATTATTTTAACTTGGAGACATTGTTTTAATTTTCTAAAAACTCTAACTTTATTAAGAATACTAATAAAGTATCCTAAGACCCAAAAACAATCTAAAATGATGAACCTATCCTTAATATGTACCTTTGACATGAAAGTATCCCAGTAATCACATAGGACTTGGTTCTAATGCAAATTTACCAAAATGCCCTTAAGGGTTACCTTCGACATGAAAGTATCTCAATAATTCTAAGACTAAAAAAAGTTTAGAATAATGAATCTATCCTTAATGTGTACCTTTGACATGAAAAGTATCTCGATAATCACGTAGGACTTTATTTTAAGATGAATTACTAAAATACCCCTAAGGTATACCTTAAACGTGAAAGGATCTCGGTAACCTTAAAGGACTCAATAATGATATGAAATGATAATTTTACTCTAAGTGGGTAACTTAGATGACAAATATGACCTAAAGGGCAAAAATTGCTTATAAGTCCCTAAATTTTTTAAAATTACATATTAGCCCTAAAATGGCTAAAAATGCTAAAAATACTTTTGAAATGTCCAAATTACCCTAAATGGGTAATTTAGATATTAAAGTGACCTAAAATACAAAAGTTACAACAAATCCCTAAACTTTTTCAAAATTTCATTTCATACCTTTTTGGAGAATTGTATGAATGAAAGTTTTATACTCTACACCCCCAAAGGACTGGAGGAATGGTAACTAACAATTATCAAAACACTCTAAATGGATGATTTTATGTTAGAGATGACCATTTGGACTTAAAATGCAAGATTTTCCTAATGGTCCCTAAACTTTTCTAAATTTGCAAATAGGTTCTTACATAATTAAAACACAAAATCAAACATCAAATATAATCAACACAAAAATCACATCTAAAAATTTTCAAGAAAGTTTTGACTAATCACCTTTGGCCTTGGAACAAATTTTTCAATATTTACAAATAAACCCTTAAATTTTTTAAAATTACAAAAAGACCCTAAAATCCAAAAAATGCATTTCAACAAGATAAAATGCATAAAATAAAATTTTAAATGTATATTGGATTTCGACCAAGCATGGAATGGCTAAAATTATTTTTTAATTTTTTATAAATTAGTCCCTAACTTTTTATATTTATAAAATAGCCACAAAATAAAAAAACCATCATATACATATAAATTAGGTTCAGCCAACATTAAACAACCCATCAAACAAAATTTTTCTAACTCAATGATCATATATCCAAGCTTTACCAAGCACAAATCAACTTCATTATGTAATAAATCATAAAAAATATATATATAAACATGTTATTGCAACATATTAAAAAAGAAAATACCTAGGAAAATAATATAAATATGATCATTTATATATATATATATGAAAAACTAAACATCATAGCACAAAAATCAACATCGTATCAAAAAAACAAATTTCATGAGAACAATTAAGCTATTATTAAGAAAAATAAACCGTAATCAACAAATCAAACAAAATAGTTCATAGCCATCAAGCTTAGCCTTTCAACATGGATTAAAATCCATGAGCTAAAACAAGATTTTGGCTAACTAAAAGGAAGAAAAGTAAATAAAATGGACAAAAACTAAAGATTTTAGAAGAAAATAACTTAAAAGCTTTAGAACTTAGAACATTTTTTGTGTTTTTTCAGTGTTTTTCTTCATGAAGGCCAATTTCTCTTAAATGGAAAATCGTCCCCCTATTTATAAAGGCCAAGGGGGTGAAAAAATCCCCTTAGCCAAAAATTACAAAAAAAAATTTCTAATTCATTTTATTTATTTCATTTTTATATGTATTTGTAATTTTATGTCATTTTTATATGTATTTGTAATTTTATGTCATTTTTATATGTATTTGTAATTTGGTGATAAGATGGCACTAAATTAAATTGTACTATTAGCTAGGACTCATCCTTTTTAATTACGATTAAGATAAGATCATCTAATGGCATGGTTAAAACCAAACTAAATTAGTTTGGGAATAGTTGGGTCCAACTAGACTAGTTTCCATGGAACTAGTTAAAAATCCAAAATTAAAAGAAAATAAATTAAAAATAAATTAAAATTAAAATTAAAATTAATAATCATAAACAAAATTTTTGAAATTAAATAATGAAAAACAGTCCTGATTGGAAATCCAAATTTCTTGTAATTAGACGAAAAAAATCCTTACAAAAGAAATTTTATTATTTTTTTAAAAAAAATTCAAAGCTCATAAAATAAATAATTCTAATTTAAGGAGAATAAGCTAAATTCAATACTTTACTTAAAATATTAATTTGTAAAAACAAAAAAAAATTAAATTTAAATTTTGGAACAAATTTTACTAAAACATTTCATGAGCAAAAGTTCACGTTATAGTGAAATTTTCAAAATTAATTGGTAAATTTGGCAACTTGATACCTCATGATGTAAAATGTCAATATGTATTTTGTTTTCATTTTTCTGCTTTTCAGAGTGCATATCGGCATAAGCATTTCACCAAAATTAATAAAAATATACGACGGTCAACTTTTCAAATTTTATAAAAAAATCTTGAAAAATTCCTTAAAAATGAGAAATTTGATCGTGATATCGTGATATCATCTGCAAAAATGAATTTCCAAAATTTGATAAGAAATGCTTAAATTGCTTTTTTTTCTTGAATATTCGTCCCTTTTATCTAACATTAATGCTCAAAACTACACTTGTTTTGTCATATGTGAACGCAACCATTTAAATATGAATAAATCAATCTTGAAAATGTCCTATCTATCTAAAGGAGGTCGCCTTGTATTAAGGTGGCCACTAGATTTTGGTTCTCAGATATTGGGGACTATTGGAAATATGGTCGAATGAAATAAGGTGTTTACAGAGACAAGGGAGGCACATGTGTTTTACCTGGGTCTCGGATTTAGCTTCACTTACTTAGAAGTGGCTTGGACAAAATAAGGTGTCTATAATATATATATATGCTTAGTTTTGATGAGGCCCCAAAAGGCATCCAAGCTTTTGTGAGAGGGTTAAGGGCTGCAGGACCTTGGGAAACAGCAAGTGCCTAGCAAGCGTGGACCTAGGTTTGGGTTAAAGGTCGAGTGGGCCATATCATTTTAAAGCCTAGCTTATTAGAATTATTTTTACCCAACTCGTCTATTTGTTTTAAGCTCGAACCGAACCAACTGGTTTGTTAGATTAAGACATGCCTGTCTATTCAAATTTTAAAAAGGACAATTGAATAGTTTTTTTCTACTTTGATAATTGTATGTAAAATAGTTTCAAACTGTTTGCTTGAATTTTATTTTAAAATCCTATTTGATTGTAACCATTCTTGTCTGAAAACTATAAAAAAAAATTTCTATGGTTTTTTTTATTTTGGTTTTACCATCAAAGAAAGAATACACAAAATCTAAATGGTTTGTATAGTTGTTGTTGTTGTGCTTCCAGCTACAAAGATTGAGAGACTTGGGAGATAAATTTGTCAAGCAGAGTAGATAGGCAATAATTATCTAAAAGCTAGAGGTTTTAAACCTTGACTTTGAAGGATAGTTTAGGCTCATGCTTATCAAAGTAGGCATAAAATATCATATTAAATTAAACATAGATAGCATAAAGTAAATAAGAAATACTTGGGTTTCCTTAGGATCTTAGCTTGAGATGTATGTATGTTTAATTTGGCAATTTGAAAAACAAATCTGATAAGGTTATTACCCCTTTAGAGACTCATAACTTTGAGTGTGTCGATCCTTATATGATCATTGCCATGACTTAGTTACTTCGATCTCTTTTTAAGGCCACATGAGCACAAGCATCTTACCTCTAATAGTAATCCATGATTGTTGGAGCCTTTTTAAAGGTTTAGTGGTTCTCCGGTGCTACCCAAAAGGCTTGAGAAGCCTTAACCAAAAGGTAAGATGCAATTGCTTTCTCTCACATATAACCAAGAACTAATCTAAGGATATGGCATTGTGGTTTCTTTCCTCATATGGATATGAGTTTTTTGATTTTTCTCACGATCAAGAATGATTCTAGACCATCAAAAGAGCAAACATGGCACTATTGGAGTAGAGAGAGCAAGATTAAGCCAATCATGGCTTAAAGTTTAGGGATGTGGAGCTTAGAGTTTTTTTTTTATAACAAAAAAGTGTAACAGCCACCCAAAACTCTTATATATGTATATTTATACATATGAAATTAAGTTAAGCTTTAACTAATGGGTTAATCAAGACCAATACTACTAAACCCAATGGATTTCACCATAGGTGGTGCCATCATAGGGATACAAGTGAAACTCATTTACGTAGTCTATTTAAAATTGGGCCTAAAACATTAACTATTTAATATCTTAGTCTAATCCAACACCAATGAGGCTTACTACTATTATGCCTAACTCATATCAAGTCCAAATAAGTTTTGTTCAAACAAGGCCCCTTTAACTTAATAATTATGGCTTTTATGCCAACCCATATGCAAGAACATTTAAGTTTCAATTAAAGTCCTCACTTAAGTAAAACAATTTTACTTAATGTAAATATTATTAAATAACTATTGCATAATTATTTAATTTGCTAGAAATAATTTCTAGCCCAAACATAAGATATCCTTATTTACATGCCTATTATTAAACATGATCTCAATAAGACACTTTTATCTTTACTGCTATATTAAGACATCTGTAATTAGATTTCATAAATCTAATTTATGTCATTAATAATACTTAATTGAACTTATTCATTTAAGTCCTCCATATTTTACCTTTTATTTAATTAAGCTATACTTAATTAAATCTCAGATTTAATCCAATAGATCATCTTATTATGTGACCTATAAGGTTTCTAACATGTTGGCAATGAATATGATTAATCTTATTAATTCCATTCATAGATCAAAAGTGGGATCTAGCAACCCATCATGACCACCTAAATGTTGAAGCATCAATATGATCTCGCAGAAACTTTTAGCAATTAGCCATCCAACGTAATTCAATCATTTCACAAATTATCTTAGAAAAACCATGAGCATGGTGCAATATATACTCATATCAATCCATATTAGTTCCTACAACATATGGTTAACCTTATGAATTTGGAGAAACAATTTAGAAGAAAACCATCATGAATTGGCTAATGACTTTAACAAGTTAACCAAAGCGAAGAACATATGCGATATGTCTCTGATGTCACTTGGAATACTGAATCCTTTCTAGATCACTCATCCACCTTCGTGTGTTTTATATCATACCCAAAGCCACCCTACTAGACATCCATTTATTATGGACCCATTCATGATGATTTCTAAGCATGAGAGTCCCCATACAAGATAACTTGGTATCACAAGTCATAGGACTAATTACATGACTTGCACTTGAGAACATTTCCATAGACACTTGAATGACAATACCAAATGAGTTCTCACATAAGCCATGTTTAGTAAACTTTTTTCGCAAAACAAGCACCTACATGCCATCCCAAATATCCCACATACTTTAACCTAAGAGAATGGTTGCTTACTTCATAAGTAGAAAGGCATAACACGTGCTAGTTTTTAAACATTGCTAATGCCTCGTTTTGGCAATACAATGACTTACAATAATTTTAGGAACATGATTTTGGTGCAAAGTATCTCACAGTTGCAACTCATTACGCTTCCTTTACAAGGCCAAATGAGTCCTTTAAGGTCACAGGGATACTTATATGTCCATTTTGTATTTTGAGGGGTTTTAGGATAAATTTTATTTTTTCACAAAATCAAGAATTTTGAAAATTAAGGTAATATCTCATAGTTAAAGTAATTCGTGGAATGTTTCCTAATATATGAAAGGGGTTCTAGGATTATTTTAATAGCGAGTATCCTTCTAAAAAAGAAAAAATTTGTATTTTTTCAAATTTTGTAAAAATAAAACCTTTCGTATTCCTTCAGCCCTCTAGTGGGTGAGAAAGATATTTTGATTCTTAAATCTTTTTGTATTCCTACGACTTTTCAGTGGGATACGCGAGGTATAATGATAAAACCTATTGTGTTCCTCCGATCCTGTGATAGGGTATGTAAGATATTTTGATTTTTAAAATATTAAAAACTCAATTTTCTCATACGAAATAATAAATCTGTTTTATAAAATTTTGTTTTTATATATATGGGAATTATAATTAAATACCACATATCGAAACTGAATTAGAATCAAATTTTAAGTTAACACACAATTAATAAGGTAGAAATTTTTAGGCATCATGAGAGGGATCGATACTTTGTCATGATTATAACCGATTCTTAGACCCTTTCATCCTCTGGTATTAATGCTAACCTCAGAGTCTATTTCCATAGGTTTCAGAATGCTCGAAATATGATATCCAATAGGTGACCAATCTCACCTAGCCAAAATAGATTGTTGGTGACTACAAAATAAATGGTCATTTTGTAACGATTACTTAGAGTTAGGTCGATGAGTGATTTATCTTGCCAATTCAGTCCCGAGACACAAATAATAATAATAATAATAATAATAATATGGCCCCTATAAGTAAAAAAATAATGATATATAGATATATATATATATATATAGGAATGAGGGGTATAGCCACCTTTTAAGTCCAGCTAGCCCGAATTTGTATCCTTGCCATGTTACGACAGCTTAGTGACTTCACTAGGGACAAGTTAGAGAGTCTGACCTAAAATTAATCATGTATTAACCAAATTATGATTAATTCAGTTTCGACCTATATTTAATTATAATTCTTGATTTTTTCAAAACATTTTTTTTATTATATTTTTTATTTATACAAAAATTTTGACATGTATTGTTCATATTTTTCACTAATTTTTTCTGCAGCATTATTTTAGGGGAATTTAAGATATAGGTTTTTATTATTTTTAAAAGTATCAAGTCATAAAAGGTTTGTCCTTTCTTTCCATATGTACTGTGAACATATATAGCATTAGATTCTCCTCCAAGCATATGAAGAGGGCATAGCTTACCTAATATTTTAGAAGGGGCTGAAGTAGCTCTACGCTCTAAAGTGCTAACCTTCATTTGGGAAAATGAAAAGCCTACCGAGTGTAAATTTTCACACTCTCGTTAGGCCATCTCATGGGGACCAAGCTAAAGGACTACTGACCAATGTCCAAGATACATAACCTATAAATACCTATAATGTACAGCAAAATGGTATTGTAGCCAACCCACTACTAGCCATTAGTATTAATACTAATATCCTCATACAGAGGGTAAATGTGAAGATCACCATTGTGCAAGAGGAGTCAATAGTCCCTAACTTTTATGAAGAAGAAAGGCATAAATAGAAGGGCAAGAAATAAGTCAAACCAAAAGCTAAAAAAAATTCTTGAAAGAAAGCTCAAAGCCATAAAAGGGGATGAGCTCCATACCAATGTTGATGTTGATGATCTTAGTCCAATATGAGATTTCATTATCTCACCAAAATTTAAAATCCCAAAGTTTGAAAAGTATGGTGAACTCATATGCCCCAAAGCATATTTTATGACATATTACCACAAAATGACTAGGCATACCAGAGATGAGAAATTGCTTATCCATATTTTTTTTGAAAGTTTGACTAAGGTAGCTCTAGAATAGTACTTCCAATTAGAAAGAGGCTAGTAAGCACTTGGAAGGATTTAGCTTGAGTATTTTTATGATATTTTGAGCATAAGTTAGAAATTACTTTAGTTTGAAGAACCCTGCATAATATGAGAAAAAAATTATAATAACAGCTGTGAAGAATTATGTTTGTAGATGGAAAGATGCAACTTCAAATGTCCAACCACCTCTCATGGATTAGGAAGCATGCCTATTTCGTCGATACTCTGCCATCTCTATACTAGGATAAATTGGTTAAGGATGAAGCTCGAATAGACCTTTTTACTTTCTTGACTTTCTATAGTCTTGGCTTTCATTAGTTATGACTTATTGGCAATTATTGACAAAATCATTTCCTTATTGCGCGTAGGCCACCCGGTTGGTATCATTGATCCTATTTATTTTTATGCCATGTTTAATTTTCTCTATAGCACATAAAATACTTGCAAATAGAGAGAAAACAATTTAGGCAATTATCAAAAAAAGAAAAGAAAAAGGATGAAACTGTATCATGCCCCACAAATTCCCTAAATTAAGCTTTTTTCTTTTCAAAGCCTAGGAGACCACCTTACCTGGAATGGTACAATTTGAACGCCAAATGCAAGTATCATCAAAGGGTGAAAGGCCATTCCATGAAAAATTGCAATGCATTTAAGAGCAAAGTAAAGCTCTTAGGGTTACTGATTCAAAAAAATTCAAAGAGCTAATGGATGCCTATCATGGATAATTGGTCTAAGGATTATAAACCTTATGGTAGTATGCCAAATAAGGGCAGTTTCCATCTTGACTTTAAAACTCTATATATTTCCTTTTAGGCTTTGCAAATTGTGAAATAAATTTTGGTTCATACATTGTGTGCATTTTACCATGGACAATGAACTTCGTTAATAATGATTTCAAGTATCAAGGCTAATGGAAACATTTAAAAAAAAAAATTCTTTAGTAGATGATCACCATTATGTTGAACTCTCTTATAAAGGTCTTTCACTTCCATTTATATGATTGTCCTAGACATTTAACCATAGACCTTTTACAACCATAAGCCTTTCACACCCAAATGTTCTTCTTTTGGATTCCTTAAAGGTCAAACAAATATGTTATGCTCTTAAAAGATTCAGACAAAGATATTTCAACATATGTTAAAATAATGACAGTAATTTTGATATCTCTCTTTTTTGAATAATTTTTTACCATAACTTTCATGACACTTCTCCAAATTCTTAATTTAGGAAAAACAAGAGTAAAATGAGCCAAAACAACTTTTTTTTCTCGGATAAAACACCTTTTCCTTTTGGAGTAAAACTTTTCAATCCAATGCTCGACAAATAAGATGAAATTTGAGATTTTTCCATTCCTATTTGATTGTTTTCTCAAATACTCAATCAAAACCAAGATTCATTAGTGGCTATAGAGTTGATGATTTCAAGAGCTATTAAGTAAAACTAAATGTAGAAAAAATTTTGAAAATTTAATCACAACATCATGTTGTTGAGATATTTAAAATTATTCTAGAAAGAAAATTATCCTATTTCCTAGCGAAAAGCTCGATAGTTCAAATGGCTTTTATGGAAATAACAAATGGCCATCTTTCTCTATCTTTTCACAAATATAAAAAATTATTCCCTTTGCGGTCCCCGTTGAGCTTGATGATTTATTTTTTCTTATAACCCTAATCAAGGATCATCGTCCACACTCGAGGGCAAGTGAAGCAAAGCTTTAAAATCAGAAGGAGCAAATTCCATTCTAAAGTTACAAGAAGAACTAGTCGATTGTCAAAGGTAAAGTCAAAAATTGAATAAGTTTAAATCTCAAGTTCCTTTAAATGAAGAATAAAGAAAGTTCAAACCTTAAGTTTTTTCAAAGTGAAGAATGAAGAAAGTTCAAATCTCAAGTTAATTCAAAGTGAAGAATAAAGATAGTTCAAATCTCAAGTTCCTCCAAAGTGAAGAATGAAGAAAGCACGATGAAGCAAAAATAAAAAGAAGTGAAGAAAAATGAAAAAGCAAGAAAAGATGAAGAAATAAAGATGTACGTATATCTTGATAGATATGCTGAATGCGAATTCCTTCTAAAGAGCAATGATCCTTGATTCAGTTACCCATAAACAGATCATTTGGGCCTATCTATCCTTTTTTTCTAAACTATGAACCATGGCTTACATTATGTACCTACAAAGCTTATTTTGATTGAACATAGCTGTCATAACATGGCCTGGATGTGAATCCAGACCAAGCTCGACTTAAATGGCCCTTAACTATATAACAGGTGATGTATCATTATTTCAAAACTATTTATTATTCTTTTTTGGGGGGCCACATCAATATTAATATTCTCTTATTTCTGGGGACTCGATAGTTAAGATGAATCATTCGTCCATCTTAACCCTAAATAGTCATCAGGAAATGACCATTTGTTTGGAGTTGCCACCAATTTGTTTTGGCTAGGTGAGATTGGTCACCTATCAAAATTAATGCTTTAAGGATCATAAAACCCTAAAGATAAATTTCATGGTCTATGGAGTACCAGAGAATGTTTTTAAGGGTTCGGGAGTCTGTTACAGACACAAGTATGGATCAACCTCTCGTGGTGCCCAAAATTGGTACCTTATTGATCATGGTTAATTTGATCTTTAATTTTTATCTGGTTTCAATATGTGGTATTTAATTACAATTCCCGTATTGTTAAAATAAGATTTTATTATTCCATGAGAGAAAATCGAGGTTTTGCATTTTGAAAATCAAAATGTCTTATGCACCCCCACCAAAAAACTAATAGGACATGAAAGTTTTTATTATTCCTTTTTATACCCCAACGAAAAACCAAAAGGACATAAAAGGTTCTAAAAAACCAAAATGTCTTTTACATCCTATTGGAGTACCTAGTAGAATGTGAAAGGTTTTTATTTGATAAATTTCTTAATTTCCATTTTGAAAAGGGTATCTCATCATTAGAATGATCCATAAAACCTCTATCACATATGGGTGAGAGGAATTTCACACATCACTCTAACTCCGAGACATTGCCTTTATTTTACAAAGACATACAAATTTTATTTGAAACAAAAACAAAAGATCTATGACTCAATCTAGATACTAAAGTACTAATTCGAATCTAAGGACTAAAAAGATAAAAGAAAAATGAACCTATCCTTAAAGTATACCTTCGGCATAGAAACACCGATGGTTACTTAAGACTAGGTTTTAAGAACAATTAAAATATCCCTAAGGCTTACCATCGACACTAAGGCAGCCGGTAACTACTTAGGATTTGGTTCTAAGGAAAATTAAAATATTTCTAAGGCTTACCATCGACACTAAGGCACCCGATAACTACTTAGGATTGGGTTCTAAGAAAAATTAAAATATTCCTAAGGCTTGCCATCAACACTAAGGCACTCGATAAGAAAAATTACAAAAATATCCTTTAAGTATACCTTTGACATGAAAGGACCCTAGTACCCCTAATGGACTCAAAAATAACCTAAAAAGGCTAAATGAACCCTTAACAATCACTTTTGGCATAAAAGCATCCTAGTGAAGAAAAATTATAAAAATATCCTTAAGGTATACCTTCACAATGAAAGTATCCTGGTACCCTTAATGGACTTAAAAAATAACCTAAAAAGGCTAAATGAACCCTAAACATTCACCTTTGGCATAAAAGCATCTTAGTAAGGAAAAATTACAAAAATGCCCTTGCAGTATATCTTCGACATGAGAGTATCTTGGACCCCTAATGGACTCGAAAGGACAATTAATATGATATTTACTCTAAATGGCCTAAAGTATGAAAATTGTTAATGGGTCTCTAAATTTTTAAAAATTACATTTTGTACCCTAATGGAGAACCAAAAGAATACGAAAGATTTTTATATTTTTTAGCACCTCACTGGAAGACCAATGGATGCTAAAAATATTTAAAATAATTCTAAGCAGATAATTTCATGCTAAAGATAACCATTTTATCCCAGAAAATGCTAAATTTCCCTAAGGGTCCATAAACTTTTTTGATTTTATACTTAGGTACCTAAGTAAAAGAATAACCTAAATCATTATAAAATATAATTAATCGGGTAAAAATGAGCATGTAAATCATGAAAAACATCCATAAGAAGGTTTGGTCAAACATTTTTGACTAAAAAGAATTTTCCATTATTTGCAAACTAGCCCCTAAACTTTGAAAAATTACAGAATACCCTTAAAGTGTGAAAAATACCTAGAGCATGATATAAAATACCTAAAATCAGTTTCCTAGTTATCCATGAAGCTTTCGGTTAAATCCTTTGACTATAAAACAAAAATTTCTATTATTTGCAAACTAGTCCCTAAACTTTCCCAAAATTACAAATTGGCCCTTACATGATTAAAATGTAAAATTAAGCATCAAATGAATTTAAATAATCACAAAAACATAAAAGATCACAATCAAAATTTGGTCACTTCTTTCTGCCCTAGAATAAAGTTTTCAATATTTATGCAAAAGTCCCTAAACTTTTTAAAATTACAAAAAGACCCTAAAACTAAATAAAATGTATTTTAACTTGATAAATACATAAAATACACTCCTAAGAGTGCAAGTATGCTTTGGCCAAGCATATAGGTCTAAACAAAGATTTTTATTTTTTTATTTTTTTCAGATTAGCCCTTAAACTTTTCATATTTACAAAATGACCACAAAAACATATATACAAGCATGAATTTCGGCCAACACCTAAACAATCTACCAATCAACT
>JBBYHK010483057.1:0-17434 GCA_038382065.1 Adansonia grandidieri | reverse complement strand
ATCTCTCCAGGGCGTATATGAGATTAAATCTTTTTCATCAAAACCTAGATTTGTATTTCTATAAGATTCATGCATTAAAAGGGGCTATATCAAAATAATGACAAGTTAAGATCGAAAAAGTCAAAACCAAGATAAGACATAGCTAGTAAGATACTAATTTCGGGCGTTGCGAAGAGGTTCATACCTTATCATGTGTAACCAACTCCCAAACCCAAACCATGAATCCTGGTATTACATAGACCACGGGGTCGATGTTTTGAGTTTCATAACTCAAAACATAGGTTTCAATGGGAATCTGATCATGCCTAGCCCAAAATGATCGATGGCGACTCCAAGCATTGGCTATTTCATGATGGTCATCTAAGGCCAATAAGATAAGCAATTTGTCTTATGGTCCATTTCACTGTACCACAAATTAAGAATCTATACATTCTTATTCTCATCACATCACAAAAGAAAAGTCTTGTTCAAAAAGACATTTCCAAGTCAGAAAAATATTTTAAGTTGTACGCACCCATAGATCTCCGAGGATCCACCCTGAGGTACATTGCGACAGTGCCTAATCACAAAAAGAATGGAATTATTATGAGAATCCAAGTTTCACTCATTTCATGGATGAACATTAATTATAAGGAAAATGGTAGAAAGAAAAGTTTTTTTTCCAAATCCAAAGCATCAATATTATGTATCCTAATGTGGAGAACGTGATTGTAGTGCCATTCACAAAAAGAATAGTGATTATTACAAGTATCCAAGTTTGTATCATTTCATGGATGGACTTTGATTATAAGGAAAATGGTGGAAAGAAATGCTTTACCTGCAAATCTAAAGCATCAATATCATGTATCCCATTATGGTGAACATGATCGCAGTGTCCAATTACAAAAAGAATGGAGATTATTATAAGAATCCAAGTTTAATTTATTTCACCGATAAACTTTGATTCTAGAGAAAATGGTGGAAAGAAAAGTTTTTCTTGCAAATCCAAAGCATCAATATCATACATCCTAATGTGAAGAACATGACTGTAGTGTCTAATTACAAAAAGAGGGGTGATTGTTATGAGAATTGAAGTTTGACTTATTTCATGGATAAGCATTAATTATAAGGACAATGGTGCAAGGAAAAGCTTTTCTTGCAAATCCAAAGCATCAATATTGTGTATCTCAATATAGAGAACATGATTGTAGTGCCATTCACAAAAAGAATGGAGATTATTACAAATACCAAGGTTTGTATAATTTCATGGATAAGCTTTAATTAGAAGGAAAATGGTCTAAAGAAAACTTTTTCTTGCAAATCCAAAGCATCAATGTCGCACATCCCAATGTGGAGAACATGATTGTAGTGCCCAATCATAAAAAAATTGAGATTATTATACGAATCCCAGTTTCACCCATTTCATAATTGAACTTTATTATCAGGAAAATAGTGGAAAGAGAAGTTTTTCTTTCAAATCCAATGCATCAATATCGTGTATACTAATATGGAGAACATGATTGTAGTGCCCAATCACAAAAAATAGAGATTATAATAAGAATCAAGGTTTGCCTCATTTTATGGATGAACTTTAATAATAAAGAAAATGGTGTAAAGAAAAGCTTTTCTTGCCAAATCAAACCATCAATATTGTGTATCCCAGTGAGGCAAACATGATTGTAGTGCCCAACCATAAAAAGAATAGAGATTATTATGAGAATCCAAGTTTAAATCATTTCACGAGTGAACATTAATTATAAGGAAAATGGTGGAAAGAAAAGCTTTTCTCGTGAATCCAAAGCATCAATATCATTTATGCCAATATGGAGAATGTGATTGTAGTGCCAATAACGAAAAGAATGGAGATTATTACGAGTATCCAAGTTTGTCTCATTTGACGAATGAACATTAGTTATAAGGAAAATGGTGGAAAGAAAAGCTATTCTTACAAATCCAAAGCATCAATATTATGTATCCCAATGCAAAGAATGTGATTGTAGTGCCATTCACAATAAGAATAAGGATTATTACAAGTATCCGAGTCTGTAAAATTTCATGGGTGAACATTGATTATAAGGAAAATAGTCTAAAGAAAAGTATTTCTTGGAAATCGAAAGAATCAATATCATGTATCCCAATGTGGAGAACATGATTATAGTGCCTAATCACCAAAAGAATGGAATTATTATCAGAACCTAAGTTTGACTCATTTCACAGATAAACTTCAGTTACAAGGAAAATGGTGGAAAAAAAAGTTTTTCTTGCAAATCCAAAGCATCAATATCATGTATCCTAATACAGAGAACATGATTGTAGTGTCCAATTACAAAAAGAAAAGAGATTATTATGAGAATCAAGGCTTGACTCATTTCATGGATAAACTTTGGTTATAAAGAAACTGGTGGAAAGAAAAGATTTTCTAGCAAATCCAAAGCATCAATATTGTGTATCCCAATATGGAGAACATGATTGTAGTGCCCAATTACAAAAAGAATATAGATTATTATAAGAATCCAGGTTTGACTCATTTCACGAATGAACTTTGATTATAAGGAAAATGGTGGAAAGAAAAGTTTTTCTTGTAAATCCAAAGCATCAATATCATGTATCCCAATGTGGAGAACATGATTGTAATGCCCAATTACAAAAGGAATAGAGATTATTATAAGAATCCAAGTTTGACTCATTTCACGGATGAACATTAAGTATAAGGAAAATGGTAGAAAGAAAAGCTTTTCTTGCAAATCCAAAGCATCAATATTGTGTATCCCAATATGGAGAATGTGATTGTAGTGCCATTCACAAAAAGAATAGGGATTGTTACAAGTATCCAGGTTTGTATAATTTCATTAAATGAACATTGATTGTAAGGAAAATGGTCTAAAGAAAAGTTTTTATTACAAATCCAAAGCATCAATTTCGAGTATCCTAATGTTGAGAATATGATTGCAGTGCCCAATAACAAAAATAATGGAGATTATTATGGGAATCCAAGTTTGACTCATTTCATGGATGAACATTAATTGTAAGGAAAATAGTGGAAAGAAAAGCTTTTCCTGCAAATCCAAAGCATCAATATTGTGTATCCCAATGTGTAGAATGTGATTGTAGTGCCATTCACAAAAAGAATGGAGATAATTACAAGTATCCAAGTTTGTATCATTTAATGGATGAACTTTGATTATACGGAAATTGGTGGAAAGAAAAGTTTTTCTTGCAAATCCAAAGCATCAATATATGTATCCTATTCTGGTGAGCAAGATTGTAGTGCCCAATTGCAAAAAGAAAAGAGATTATTATGAGAATCTAGGTTTGACTTATTTCACGAATAAACTTTGGTTATAGGGATAATGGTGGAAAGAAAAGTTTTTCTTGCAAATCTAAAGCATCAATATCGTGCATCCCACTGTGAAGTACATGATTGTAGTGCCTAATTACAAAAAGAATGGCGATTATTATGAGAGTCTAAGTTTGACTCATTTTACAGATGAACATTAATTATAAGAAAAATGGTGGAAAGAAAAACTTTTCTTGCAAATCCAAAGCATCAACATTGTGTATCCCAATGTAAAGAATGTGATTGTAATGCCATTCACCAAAAGAATGGAGATTATTACTGGTACCAAAATTTGTATAATTTCATGGATGAACTTTGATTATAATGAAAAAGTTCTAGATAAAAGTTTTTCTTGCAAGTCCAAAGCATCAATATGTGTATCCCAATGTGGAGAACATGATTTTAGTGCCCAATCACAAAATGAATGGAGATTGTTATGAGAATCCAAGTTTGACCCATTTCACAGATGAACTTTAATTATAAGGAAAATTTGCAAATGCAAAGCATAAATATCATGTATCTTAATGTTGAGAACATGATTGTAGTGCCTAATCACAAATAGAACAGAGATTATTATGAAAATTAGAGTTTGTCTCAGGCCATAGATGAACTTTAACAATAAGGAAAATGGTAGAAAAAAAAGCTTTTCTTGCCCAATCAAACCACCAATATGATGTATCCCAATGAGGCAAGCATGATTGTAGTGCCCATTCATAAAAAGAATGGAGATTATTATGACAATCCAAGTTTGACTCATTTCACAGATGAACATTGATCATAAGGAAAATGATGGAAAGAAAAGCTTTTCTCGCGTATCCAAAGCGTCAATATCATGCATCCCAATGTAGAAAACATGATTGTAGTGCCAATAATGAAAAGAATGGAGATTATTACGAGTATCCAAGTTTGTCTTATTTAATGGATGAACATTAATTATACGAAAAATGTTGGAAAAAAAAGCTTTGCTTGGAAATCCAAAGCATCAATATTGTGTATCCTAATGTGGAGAACGTGATTGTAGTGCCATTCATAAAAAGAATGGAGATTATTACAAGTGTCCAAGTTTGTATGATTTCATTGATGAAGGTTGAATATAAACAAAATGGCCTAAAGAAAATTTTTTCTTGCAAATCCAAAGCATTAATTTTGTGTATCCCAATGTGGAGAACATGATTGTAGTGCCTAATCACAAAAAAAATGGAGATTATTATGAGAATCTAAGTTTGACTCATTTCATTGATAAACATTAACTACAAGGAAAATGGTGAAAAGAAAAGCTTTTCTTGCAAATGCAAAGCATCAATATTGTGTATCCCAATGTGGAGAACATGACTGTAGTGCCCAATTACAAAAAGAATGGAGATTATTACAGCTATCCAAGTTTGACTCATTTCATGGATAAACATTAATTATAAGGAAAATGGTGGAAAGAAAAGCTTTTTTTACAAAAAGAATGGAGATTGTTACAGCTATCCAAGTTTGCATCATTTGATGGATGAATTTTGATTATAAGGAAAATGGTGGAAGGGAAAGCTTTTCTTGCAAATCTAAAGCATCAATATCGTGTATCCTATTATGGTGAACAAGATTGTAGTGGCAAATTACAAAAGGAATGGAGATTATTGTGAGAAACCGGATTTGACTTATTTCACGGAAGAACTTCGATTATAGGGAAAATGGTGAAAAGAAAAATTTTTCTTGCAAATCCAAAGCATCAATATCACGTATCCCAATGTGAAAGACATGATTGTAGTTCCCAATTACAAAAAGAATGTAGATTATTAAGAGAATCCAAGTTTGACTTATTTTAAGGATGAACATTTAATTATAAGGAAAGTGGTCGAAAAAAAAGCTTTTTTTGAAAATCCAAAGCATCAATATTGTGTATCCCAATGTACAGAACATGATTGTAATGCCATTCATAAAAAAAAATGGAGATTATTACAAGTATCAAAGTTTTTATAATTTCATGGATGAACTTTGATTATAAAGAAAATGGTCTAAAGAAATGGTTTTCTTGCAAATCCAAAGCACCAATATCATGTATCCCAATATGGAGAACATGATTGTGGTACCTAATCACAATAAGAATAGAGATTTTTATGAGAATCCAAGTTCGAGCCATTTCACGGATGAGCTCTGATTATAAGGAAAATGGTGGAAACAAAAGTTTTTCTTGCAAATTCAAATCATCAATATTGTGTATCCTAATGTGGAGAACATAATTGTAGTGCCCAATCACAAAAAGAATAGAGATTATTATGAGAATTATTTGTCTCATTTCATAAATGAACTTTAATAATAAGGAAATTGGTGGAAAGAAAAGCTTTTCTTGCCAAATCAAACCACCAATATCATGTATTCTAATAAGGATAACATGATTGTAGTGCTAAATCATAAAAAGAATGAGGATTATTATGATAATCCAAGTTTGACTCATTTCATGAATGAACATTAATTATAACAAAAATAGTGGAAAGAAAAACTTTTCTCGTGAATCCACAGCATCAATATCATCTATCCCAATGTGAAGAACATGATTGTAGTGCTGTAGACACCTTATTTTGCCTGGGCTAATTTTTTTTAAGCAATCTAGAGCATAGACATGAGAGGCGACAATGAAAAGGTATTTTAAGGAAGTCAAGAAAGCCTAGGGATCATATCAAAGGTAGATGTGGCATCAAATGACGTAGTTTAAGGTGTTTAGGGACAAAAGATATGAGAAAATTCATAATTTAACTTGAATATATCGATACATGGTTCTCATGTATCGATACAATGCTCCAACAATCCAAAAATTTGAAATGTCCCTATTTGTATCAAAATAACTTGTAGATGTACCTATACATGAGCCTCTATATCGATACAGGACCTTTGGTATCAATACTAGGCCATGCCAAGACCAAAACATGCATTTGTATCGAGACATATTAACATGTATCGATACAGTGGTTCATAGTATCGATACAATGGTTCATGGTATCGATACAATGATCATTGTATCATACCATCGAGGTTTTTAGACCAAATGTATCGATACATGCAGGCCATTTTCACGGTCCAAGCATTTTAACTCGTCCATCATTGATCCAAAACTCGATTTTAACTTATTTCCTTGCATCAGGAAAGATTAAAACACATATCAAATTACAAATTTAGGCTTTTGAACTAACCAAAACATTTTTTGTGAAGTCTAAATTGGATCAAAAAGGTTAGTATCACATGATCACCCTATTCCCTAGTTGGTTGACCAAGATCACCATCAGCCCTTTTATTTGCTGCAAAATCATGTCAGCATTTAAACCAGCCACACTATGTCCATCACATTGGTAGCAAGTTGCTCCCTACAGCCATTCTATAGCTACCGTGCTAACATCACTTTGTCCCCCTTGAGAAATAGCCAAAAACACCTCTAATTTGGCTCCAAAATGCTGGTATAAATAGACCACTTACATCTCAGCTAAAAAAAGGTTAGATTCTAGCTCATTTTCAACTTCCAAAACACATTCCTACACCAAAAAAAACCAGAATCTGGTAGCTCTTCACCCATCACCCAAAAACAGTCCAAAACACTCATTTCCAACCATTACACATCCTAAAAATCACTCTTATCCATACCAAAATCAAAACCTCATTATTTTTCTCTTTTTCTTGCTTATTAACAACAAGGAAAAGAGGGAAATTCAAGCCATCTTTACTGCTTCAATTATTTGGCCAAAAAGTGAAGTTTTGTTGGTATAACTTCTCACTTTATCACTTTTATTTTTTGTTTTTTAGCATCTTCATCATTTTAGTGAGCTGTCCGTGTTTCTGTCACCCTCTTAGGATTATCACGCATTATTATGGCTTTTGGTTGTGGTAGTTTAAGATTTGGATGCCTTAATGGCCCCTTTGATGTACAAAATGCCTCATTTCATCCTCATTAGTTTGATATCTCCTGCTCATGCATTTTATGCCATATCCATGCATCTTGTTATCCTTAATCCATATATGAATCATTAGCCTAACATATTTCAAGTAAATTTACACATCAACTTGCATGAATCATTACCAGCTTTAGCATCCATAACATTTTTTTGTCACAATGCATAACACTTTCTTTGCCGAAACCATTGGTAAAGTGAACACCCCCATTCATGTTATGTGCCATCCCCTTATATTTTTGTTGTCTTCTCCTTGTCAAAATGCATGTTTGATTACTGTCAAAAATTGATTTTCAAAACTCCCTAAGCCAAGCATGTTAACCTCAACCAATGAGGATTAGCATGGACTTAGCATTTTCTTTAAAGCTAGTAAAATATCTTCGAGAAATTTAGGTTTTCCAGATTTGGAATCTTGGTTAAACAAGCTTAAATCTTCTGATTTTGAAATGAAAATGGTCTTACAATTATTCCCTAAATGTTTGTACTTTTTTTTGAGTCAAAACCTTGAGTGGTATGATCAACGGGCTGTTTCCTCATCTCAAACTACTCCAGGGCCATGCAAATGAGTTCGTGGCACTCATACCACTCTTTCCCTAGACGTTTGCACGTTAATAACTTGAGTTTGGACCCATAGACATAAAAAGATGAGAGATATCCCCTGCTTTGCTTTGTCCCCTGCTGGCAGCACAACTGTTGCAAATTGAAAAATTACTTTAAAATCCTAAACGATTTTTCATGAATTTTTTGATATTTTTCTATCAAAGCATGTTGAATTATCTTTAAAATGATGTCTTATTCACCCCTGAATCATTCTGGATGAGAGAGTTATGATTTTCAAGTCTAAACTGTCCAGAATCTCTAAAATCCAAACATGTATTTTGTTTGGGCTGTTAAGGCCCACTAAATGATTTTTCCAAATTTGTCAAACAATTTTCCTAAACGATTGATCAAATCCCCTTTTCAGAAAGGTATCGCTTGCAATTTTTTTATACCAAATGAGTCCGAGGTGATTTTTCAAAATTTGACACGCCTTGTCCCTCATATGCTCTGCCCTCAGCTCAATCAGTCTGAACTTGAAAATTTATTTCCCTGAAAAATGACTTTTTGGGATATGGGGAATATTTTTGGGTAGACCCTCATCGAGTTACCTTTCTAACGGTACTTGTCCACCCTCTAAAGCCTTTAAAATAAATTCGAGAAGCAAGACAGTGCGATGCTGTCCCCTATTTTCAGTTATGGTTAAAATAGAGTTATTTTCCTAAATTTTGTCTCAAGACATTTGAATGTCTCCCTATCACCCTGATCAGGCTCTAAAACATACTTTGACCTCCTACAAGCTCATATCAAGGTACAACATACTTTACATCTTTACCATCCTCATCTACAATAATTTCTTTTCCTAAAAGTTGGTGAAATGCTTACACATTTCCTAAATCACAAAGTTTTGTCAACTTATGTTTCTGACTCGACTTCTCTAAAGAGTGTCAGATGTGCCACTTTTGGGGGTACTCCAACCCCATTTTTCAAAATTATTGAGATTGAAAAATCTTCCTTTATCTCCAACCCTAACCTTCTAAAGGAATACTCTAACCTTACTTTTCAAAATTGTCAAGATTTAAAAATCTTCCTTTGTCAAAAATTATTTGCCATCCATAGGGATACTCCAACCCTATCTTTTTGAGGGGATACTCCAACCCTATCTTTTGACTGCAATTAGTTTTTTTTTTCTTTTTAGATTTCCATGAATATGTCAAACAAACCTCGTTTAATCAAGAAACCCAGATGCATCCCAAAAAATTATCGATTCAGTTATTCCCAAATAATCGATGCTAATTGCGAGATAAATTCCAATAGTCCAATCCTTTTCTTTATCATTACATTGAATGACCTATGTTATGTTACTTCATTTGTTGTCTCACTAATGTTATTTCTTTGTGATGATCATTTGCATTCATGTTTTCAGAACATTTCAACTAAAATTAAAGGTAATGTTTCATTTGGGTATCTCTCTAGTGCCCAAAGTGGAACATTCCACTTTCAAAGTAAAATCCAAAGGTCATTTTATTAAAAATCTCTATATTCTCCACCCCTCCGGGGTGTATATGAGATTAAATCTTTTTCATCAAAACCTGGATTTGTATTTCTATAAGATTCATGCATCAAAAGAGGGCTATATTAAAATAATGACAAGTTAAGATCAAAAGAATTGAAACTGAGGTAAGACATAGCTAGTAAGGTACCAATTTTGGGCATCACAAAAAGGTTTATACCTCATCATGCGTAACCAACTCTGAACCCAAATAGTGAATCTTCACATTACGTGGACCATAGGATTGATGTTTTGGGTTTCATAACCCAAAACATAGGTTTCAATAGGCATTCGATCATGCCTAGCCCAAAATGATCATTGGCAACTCCAAGCGTTGGCCATTTTTGTGGTGGTCATTTGAGACTAATAAGATGAGTGATTCATCTTATGGTCCCCCCTCACTGTGTCATAAGTTAAGAATCTGTACTTTCTCATTCTCATTATGTTAGGAAGGAAAAGTCACAATCAAGAAGCATTCCAAGTCAAAAAAATATTTTAAGTCATATGCACTCGTAGATCCATGAGGATCCACCGCGGGGTAAGTTGCAATAGCTTGTTGACTCTGTTGGGGATAGTATAGATTTTTTTTTTATCTTCGGTCATTATTTAACTATGACCCTTTTTTTCGTTTTGTCAACAAATCTTTTGTTTGGCATGATTGTCAGGATTGTCTTATTTTCGAATAATCATCAGTTTAATAAAAATGGTAATACAGAGGTAAACAAAAAGGTTTGATCATTTCCCTATCACACACCATGCACTTGCATGTGCATTAGTATCCCGCCAAACTCCACGGTGTGGTTATAACCTAATCATTTGAAGGAAGTGAGCTATCCACCTTTGTGAGTAACCCTCTATATAGGCATGGCAATAACTTTGTGGATGTAAATTACCTATGTCTCTCATGAGTAACCCTCTGCATAGGCATGGCAATAACTTCCTAGATGTAAATTACCTATGTCTTTCGTGAGTAACCCTTTGTATTTGCATAGGGAAATACATCTAATGGATCGAACCAGTTTCACCAAACCTGTAATGGGTCTAGGATTGGGGTCCCTTGACTATCCTTACCGGATGGAGGAACAATTCAGATACCTATTTAAGCATCAACTTAAACCTCATATAGTAAGCCCTATAAGCTAAACCATGTCAAACCATACCGGAACACTGCTAGAATACTCAGAGAATAGGGTCACTCAAGGAAATATTCCTAACCTTTACTCTTAATCACCATAATTATGTAGATGACAATGAGTATACAATTGTAACTTGCATCTGTATTTTTATCATTTATCAAGGCATGCCATTGTGCCACTCGAATGATGGCTAACCTTTGTGTAAATAAGTGATGGTGAACAAAAAAAAAAAAACCATCGTTCACATGTCTATATTGTAAACCGTTATGCTGTCTGAGTCACGACTTAGCCTATCTGCACTAGTAGTGATAAAGGAATATTACTACAAGTCGGTTATTTTTCCATCAAAATAAGATATTGCATCACCTCATGAAGGGCAGATTGCATCCTGGCGTGTTGATACACTACCCATTTCTTGTTTCACCATCTTGGTTGAGACATGTTATGAATATTTTTCTCTGATGTTCTCAAATTCTTTAATTTCTTATGTTTGTCTCTTATACATTTCACTAACTTGTTTCCTTTTGTTTGTGTTTGGCATATCACCTCATCATAATTATATGACCGTCATCATTTTGGGGTAATTGTTCTGGTTTGGTGTTCAGCAAGGGACCTTTTCAAGATATTATCAACAAAGCTATTTCAGGATTCAATTGTCTCCAATGCATATGCATATTGACCTTAACCTTTTTACACTTGCATCAATCATTCATTATCTTAACTCATCATTGCAACATAAGCACTCATCAATAAATACATCTTCAAGTAGAAGTTTAATACGAGAATTGGGCCATAAAAGTGCAAGGGACTTCGAGGTTAATCAGGAAAATGGAACCTAACATCCTGCAATGCTACAACATGTGATGCCACAAACAAATCATGAAAAATGATTATGAGGCTCGTATTGAGCGACTTGAGCTAATGTTTAAGGAATCACAAGACCAGATGCTCTATCAACAATGCAAAATGCAAACTCAAATTGCAAAACTTATAGAGCTAATGATAGCCTCCGTGTAAGGAAAAGGGTAAGCCAGCACTGCCAACATGAGGAATAATCCTCCAAACAATGAAAGTCCCGTTACCAATAATCTAGAATCTACCCAAGTAGAAACTAGACAAGAATAATAGCCTACTCCTACACCTGCCACTCAGGCTCTACCAATCATCTACCTAAATCCCATTGCAGCAGGTTAATTCCTTCCCAAAACTTAAAGGGTGAATGTAGGAGTTTTATCGGTAGATCTAATACCTTTGACCATGAGGAACTGGAGAAAACTGAAGGTCAAAAGCCCACCATGACTGCAAAAGAAGTGAACAAATTCCATCTACTGGAAAAATGCCTCCAAGATATCGAGGGGAGTGATAAGTTCAGAGCCCTTGATATGCAATCACTGTCTTTGGTGTCCAACCTTATCATTCCCTCGAAGTTCAAAGTCCCAGAGTTTGAGAAGTTTAGTGGAACATTGACCCTTCCATCCATGTCTGAATGTACCTACGAAAGATGGCTGTGTACGATAAAGATGAAAAGCTCCTCATCCATTGCTTCCAGCATAGCTTTATTGGGGTAGTAGCTCAATGGTATATCAAGCTAGACAATGTCAAAATCTAATCATGGGATAACTTGGCTATGGCCTTTCTAAATCAATAGTACAATGTGTCGGATTAAGTGCCAGATCGACCTTCCCTGATGAATTTTGAGAAGAGATCCACTAAAAGTTTCGAGCAATACGTCCAAAGGTGGAGAAAAAAAAGTAGGCCTAGTCTAGCCTCCCCTTACAAAAAAAGAGATGATAGTCACTTTCATTCATACACTCATACACTTATACACTACGTGCTCCTTATTATAAGAAGCTCATAGGAAATGCCACCAAGAAATTTGCAGACTTAGTTCTTTCCGAAGAAATGATCTATGCTGCTATCAAGAGTGGTAGAATGTCTGTTGAGGAAATAGCCAGATCGAGTAAGAAGCCTATTGCCAGTTAAAAAAAAGAAGAAAAGGCCAATGCCATAATTTATGCTGGCTCGTCTAAGCCAAGACAGCGCCAAGCACCTAACCCTCGCTACTAAAAAATGCTACATCATAATATCCTCGCAGCCAATTTATGCTACAACTTATAACCCATAATTTGCAATCCCAGCAAACCCACCACAAATCTACCCTTCACAAGTCCACTAAAATACCAATAGAATAACCAATAATGCACCCGGCAATCGAGGTGCAAATTAACCAAGATGACATTTAGATCTCATCCCTATGACCTATAAGGAGCTCTACGAAACCTTGCTCCAAAATCACTTAGTGGCTCTGATCTATGTCCCAAAAAACAAACCGCCATACCTGCCATGGTACAACCCTAATGTCCACTATGAATACCATGCTGGGGCAGTAGGGCATGACATTAAGAATTGTATGTATTTTAAATGAAATGTGCAAAATCTAATTAACTCAAAAGTCCTGCAGTTTGGGCCAAACCAGGGACCAAATGTTGCTGCCAATCCTTTACCAAACCACACTGAGCCAACTGCAAACATGATCGATACCAAGCCATAGAATTTGTGTCCTTCCACCAAGACCTGATTTTGATGACAAGGTAATGATGGAAGCCCCTGAACTTTTCCTGTCCCTTTCATGTAATGTCAAGAAATCAAAACCTACCTTCCCTCGCCCAAAGGCACGTGGTGTCCTATGTAAAAGGCATTTTTATCAAACATTGTCAATGAAATGACTTTTACATATATCATTCCATATTGTGTGCTTGTATCACTTTTCAACCTCTTTGTCTCAATTACTTTTATCCAAATCCTTACGTTGTGTGTGTGCCTTTTGAAATGTCTATTCTTTCACCCGTTTAGGTGTCCTAACGATAATGACATGGATGTGTCTGATGGGTCTTTAAAGATTGATTTTGAATAGTCAATTTGCTATAGTGAAGTTGATTTTGAAGAAGATTTTGAAGAAAGCTCTGTACTACTGACATCTTACAGTTCCAGATCCAGCATCATAATTCTATCCTTATCGCCTGAAGATGAATGGAGCAGTTGAGGCGACCAAAAAAAACATCAAATGAATAGTTGAGAAAATGGTTGAAACTTACAAAGACTAGCATGAGAAGCTATCCTTTGCACTTTATGCCTATCTAACCTCAGTTTCAACTTCCACAAGTGTTACCCTATTCTTTCTTGTCTATCAGATGGAAACTGTATTACCTATCAAAGTTGAGATCCCTTCTCTCAGAGTCTTGATGGAAACCAAACTTGAAGAAGCTAAATAGGTTAAGAATAGTTATGACCAGCTCAACCTTATCGAGGAAATATGCATGAAGGCCATCTACCATGGTCAAATGTATCAAAGACATACGATTTGAGCCCCTAATAAAAAAATGTGCCCACGACAATTTCACCTAAGTGAATTGGTATTGAAAAGGATCCTCTTAATTCACAAAGATGCACGGGGCAAGTGGACTCCTAATTGGGAAGGATCATATGTCATGAAGCAAGCCTTCTCCAGAGGGGCCCTAATCTTATCAAAAATGGACAGCAATGTCTTGCCCAACCCAATCAACTGATATTCCGTTAAGAAATATTACACGTAAAGGGCAAAAAGCTAAAAAGGCATCCTTTAAGAAAAAAGAGAAAGCAAAAAAAAAACAAAACAAACAAAACAAAACAAAACAAAAAAAACAAAAAAAAAGGGAAAGAAAACAACAAGGGGTCTAGATGAAAATTCGAAAAGGGCATCTGGGCAACCAACCCAACTACAATTGAAAACCCACAAAGATGACTTGGGAAGATCAGTTTTCATGGGGCGTGAACTAAGACTACCTACAGGACAATGCAAAGCAATCCTAAAGATCTTTCAAAGATCTGCTCATGCTAGGCACATTCATTGTTCAAGAAAGATTTTAAAAAGTACTTAAAGAACATCCATGTCATGATTGTCAAAGGCATCTTTCACCCAAAAGATCATCTTTCTCGCTACCCTATCAATTGCTTGTCAAACAGTATACTAAGTTTTGTCTCTTTGTTGTCATAAATAAATATTACATTGTTTCTTTGGACCCTAGTATAATTCACATTACACTTGTCATTTAGTTGATAATGTCTGATAATCAACTGAAATATGCAACAGGACATCTTGACATTACATCGAAAGGAAAAAAAAAGCACAGAGAACTCTACTTACATCCCAATCATCAAGATCATGCACTTTTCACGTCCAAACACCTACTCGACATGACCATACACCAAACCATTTCTTGCTCTCACAAGCCACATCTCAAGAAAAACCATTTTAGGCTAACCAAAAATTAACCCGTGCATTCTATTAGAATCCTATTAAAACCAAAAGCATTAACCTAATCAGTCGAATAATCTCTAAATTGTTGACGATGCCCTTTATTTGTCAAGAAAATGATTACAACTCTCGAATCGAGAAACGCAATAGTCCAAATTCTTGAGACTAAATTTTTAGTCATATCCCCAGTGGAGCAAGGACAACCTATAATCCCCAGTGGGATTAGGAAAATTTCCATCTATAGTCATATCAAAGGCAAATCGCCATCCCTATAAGCGTCTGGATGACGTACAAGGAGAATTATAGTTATCTCCCATATTAGACTTCATATCATGCAATCATGATAGCATTCCATATCATGCACTAATATTACCATCATACATCATTTTTATAATATCACTTAAAGCCAGGTTTGCTGAACCTCCAAGGAATTCCTGGTAAGAACTCTAAGCTTCACAAACCAAGTGTCATTCAAGTAGGGTTTTTTTTTCCCTATCACCTTATGTCAAAACCATTTTCATCAAGCAACTACTGTCAAAGTGCCAGTGTCAAGAAATTGTTGCCGAGAAACTATCATCAAAGACTTTTATCAATAACATTTGTTAGAAGCGTTGTCAAGCATTTTGTCAAGAACTACTGTCAAAATCGTTTTGTCTGAAAATTTTGTCATAAACTTTTGTTCAGAAAAACTATTATTTGAAGTTTTATCCAAAAACATTGTTAGCAACCTTTTTAAAGCCCAAAAGTCAGTGGCACCGTTTTTAAAGCCCACAAGTCAGTGGCACCCTTTTTAAAGCCCACAAGTCGTGGCACCCCTTCATGGCACCCCTTCAAAAGCCCACAAGTCAGTGGCACCCCTTAAAAGCCCACAAGTTAGTGGCACCTTTCCAAAAGCCCACAAGTTATTGGCACCCTTTTTAAAGCCCACAAGTTAGTGGCACCCTTAAAAGCTCACAAGTCAGTGGCACCCTTTCAAAGCTCACAAATCAGTGGCACCCCTTTAAAAGTCCATAAGTCAGTGGCACCCCTTTAAAGCCCACAAGTCAGTGGCACCTTTGAAAGCCCATAAGTTAGTGGCACCCTTTATAAAGTCCACAAGTCAGGGGCACCCCTTAAAAGCCCATAAGTCAGTGGCACCCTTTTCAAAGACCATAGAGCTGGTGTCACCTAAGTCTAAGTCAAAGCTCGCACAAGCTAATGGTACCGGAGTCAAAGCTTACATGAGCTAATGGCACCCAAGTCTAAGTCAAAGCTCACATGAGCTGGCAGCGCTAAAGTTAAAGCCCATACGAGCTAGCGATACCTAAGTCAAAGCCCACATGAGCTGGTGGCACCTAAGTCTAAGTCAAAGCTCGCACAAGCTGGTGGCACCTAAGTCAAAACCTACATGAGCTAGTGGCACCCAAGTCTAAGTCAAAGCTCACATGAGCTGGTGGCGCCCAAGTCAATGCCCAAATGAGCTAGTGGCACCTAAGTCTGAGTCAAAGCCTGCACAAGCTAGCGACACCCGAGTCAAAGCTTATACGAGCTGGTGGTACCCAAGTTTGAGTCAATGCTTGCACAAGTTAGTGGCACCCGAGTCAAAACCTACATGAGTTATTTTCACCCAAGTCTAAGTTAAAGCTTGTATGAGCTGACGACACCCACGTTAAAGCCCACATGAGCTAGTGGCACCCAAGTCTGAGTTAAAGCCAGTACGAGCTGGCGGCACCTAAGTCAAAGCCTGCACGAGTTGATAGCACCCAAGTCTAAGTCAAAGCCTGCACAAACTAGTGGCACCGGAGTCAAAGGCCACACGAGTTGGTGGGACCTAAGTCTAAGTCAAAGGCCACATGAGCTGGTGGCACCTAAGTTTAAGTCAACGCCTGCATGAGCTGGCAACATCCAAGTCAAAGCCTACACAAGCTGGTGGCACCAAGTTTAAGTCAAAGCTCACATAAGCTGGCATCACCTGAGTCAAAGTTCGCATAAGTTGGTAGCACCTATATAAAAAAATCCATGTTACTCTGCACTTGCCTAAAGGATTCAAACCTTAGAAAATCTAGCACTCTAGTGTTTTAGGGAGCATCATTCTACCCTAAACAAAATAGTGTCTATATGTCTTTCCCTAGTTCCTAATTCTCAATAGCAGTCAAAAAGGGCCAGCTGTAGACACCTTATTTTGTCTGGGCTAATTTTTTTAAGCAAACTGAAGCATGGACATAATAAGGGGAGATGAAAAAGTATTTTGAGGAGGTCAAGAAGGCCTAGGGATCATATCAAAGGCAAATGCAAAGATATGGCATCAAATGAAGTAGTTCAAGTTGTCCAAGGACAAAAGATATGGGAAAATTCATCATTTTACTTAAATGTATTGATACATGGTTCTCACGTATCGATACAATGCTCTAATGATCCAAAAATTTGGAATGTCCCTATTTGTATCGATACAGCATGTAAATGTATCGATACATGAGCCTCTGTATCGATACAGGACCTCATGTATCGATACTAAGCCATGCCAAGACCAAAACATCATTCTGTAAAGAAATGTATCGATATATGTCAACATGTATCCATACAGTGGTTCATAATATCGATGCAATGTTTCATAGTATCGATACAATGATCATTGTATCGATACCATCAAGGTTTTTAGACTAAATGTATCGATACATTATGCAATGTATCGATACA
>JBBYHK010483046.1:0-17436 GCA_038382065.1 Adansonia grandidieri | reverse complement strand
CATCACAAACTCATTTGCACAGCCCCGGAGTAGTTTGGGACGATGAAACAGCCCGTTGATCATACCACTCAAGGTTTCGACTTAAAAACAAGGCACAAAATTTCGGGAACAAGTGCAGGGCTATTTTCATTGGAAAATCTGAAGATTTAAGCTCGTTTAACTAAGATTCCAGATCAGGAAAACTTAATTTTCCCCAAGATTTTTTGCTAACTTTAAGGAAAATGCTAAGTTCATGCTAATCCTTATTGGTTGAGGTTAACATGCTTGGCTTGGAAAGGTTTTGAAAATCAATTTTTTTGACAGCCATCAAACATGCACTTAGACAAGGAGAAGACAATGAACATAAAAGGGGAGGCACATAACATGAATAGGGATGCTAACTTTACCAATGGTCTTGACAAATAAAGTGTTATGCACACATCTTATGAAGTGAAGCATGCTAAAAATGACAATGATTCATGGCAAAATGCAAGCTAACATATAAACATACTTGAAATATGCTAGGCTAAGGATTTATGCATGGATTAAACATAACATGATGCATGAATATGGCATAAAATGCATGAATAAGAGTTGTCAAAAAATAATGAGGATGAAATGAGACAATTTGCCCATTAAAAGGGGCATCATGGTATCCAAATCCTAAACTACCACAACCAAAAGCCACAATAATGCATGAGAATCCTAAGAGGGTGGTGGAAGTATGGAAAGCTCACTAAAATGATGATGATGCTCAAAAACCAAAAATGAAAGTGATTAAGTAGGAAGTTATACCACCAAAGCTTCACTTTTGGTTAAGTGGTTGGGGTATCAGAGATAACCTAAATTCCCCTCTCTTCCTTGTTGTTAATTAGCAAGAAATGTAAGAAAAAGAAAGGCTTCAGTTTTGCTATGGGTAAGGATGATTTTTCAGAGTGTATAGTGGCTGGGAGTAAGTTTTTTAGAATGTTTTTGGATGCTGAGTGAAGGGCTACGAGATTTTATTTTTTTTGATGTGTGAATGAGTTAGGAGAGCTGAAACAAGCTGGAAAAGAAAGATCATTCAGCTGAGATATTGATGGCCTATTTATACAGTATTTTGGAGTTAATTTAGAGGTGTTTTTGGTCATTTCTCAATGGACCAAATTGTAACAGCTGATGGCTACAAGGTGGCTGTAGAAAGCAATTTGTTGCCAATATGATGGACATAGGATGGCTGGTTTGATTGCTGAAATCAGATACCAGCAAGTAAAGTGGCTAATGGTGATCTTTGTCAACAAACAAGGGCGGAGTAAAGTGATCATATGACATTAACCCTTTATGATCTAATTTAGACTTCAAAAAATGTTTTGATTAATTAACAAGTCCAAATTCATAATTTGATATAGGTTTTCATCTTTTCTGATACAAATATGAGTTAAAATTGAGCTTTGGATCAATAGTGGACAAGTTAAAAATACCCCGATCATGGAAAATAGCCTCTATGTATCGATACATTAAAGAATGTATCGATACATTTGGTCTAAAAACCCTCGAATGTATCGATACAATGAACATTGTATCGATACTATGGTCATTGTTTTGATACTATGAAACATTGTATCGATACAATGAAGCATTGTATCAGTACATGTTGATATGTATTTATACATCTACTTTACAGAATGCAAGTTTAGTTCTGTCATGGCCTAGTACTAATAAATGAGTTCATGTATCAATACATAAACTCATGTATCGGTACATTTACACATTCTATCAATACAAATGGGGACATTTCAAATTTTTAGGTCGTTGGAGCATTATATCGATATATGAGGACCATGTACCAATACATTCAGGCAAAATTATGAATTTTCCTAAGCCTTTTATCCCCAAACACAGAGCTACATCTTTGGATGCCACATATTTGCATTTCTTTTAATATGATCCATAAGCATTCTTGACCTCCTTAAGAAAAACTTTTTTGCCTTACCTCATTTCATGTCATGTCCTAGATTGCCAAAAATTAACCCGAACAAAATAAAGGTCACAGCTACCCCTCTTTGACCATTGCTGAGAATCAGGAATAGGGCAAAGATAAATAGACACTATTTTGTCTGAGATAGAATGACATTCCCTAGAACACTTGCAAAGAAATAAATTTTAATTAACACTTCGCTGTGATAAGTGTAGTGTATTCACAGCGACCCTGATAGAGGTTTAAGTGAATTTTGTAGGGTTTTCCCTCCCTACTACGGTGTTAGGTTTTCTAAGGCTTGGCCCCCTTAGATAGGTATAGAATAATGTGGACTTTGATGTGAGTGCTGCCAACTTATATAGGTTTTAACACTCGAGTGCCGCTAACTTATATGGGCTTTGACTCAAGCTAGGTGCCACCAGCTTGTGTAGGCTTTAAAAATGTTCCACTGACTTATGGGCATTGAAAAGGGTGCCACTAACTTGTGGACTTCGAAAAGGTGCCACTGACTTATGGGCTTTAAAATGGTGCCATGGACTTATGGGCTTTGAAATGGTGCCACAGACTTGTGGGCTTTAAAAAGGGTGCCACTGACTTATAGGCTTTAAAAAAAGGTGCCACTGCTTATGGGTTTCAAAAAGGTGCTACTTATTTATGGGCTTTGAAAAGGGTGCCACTGACTTGTGGACTTTGAAAATATGCCACTAACTTGTGGGCTTTTAATAGGGTGCCACTAACTTATGGGCTTTGAAAAGATGCCACAACTTGTGGGCTTTGAAGAGGATGCCACTAAGTTGTGGGCTTTGAAGAGGGTGCCACTAACGTGTGGGCTTTAAAAAGGTGCCACTGACTTGTGGGCTTTGAATAGGGTGTCACTGACTTATGGGCTTTTAACAAGGTGTCACTAACTTATGAGCTTTGAAGAGGGTGCCACTGACTTGTGGGCTTTAAAAAAATGTTACTACATGTGGGCTTTGAAGAGGGTGCCACTGACTTATGGGCTTTGAATAGAATGCCACTGACTTGTGGGCTTTGAAAATGTGCCACTTACTTGTAGGCTTTTAACAAGGTGCCACTGACTTATGGGCTTTAAAGAGGGTGCCACTAACTTATGGGCTTTGAAAAAGGTGCCACTGACTTTTGAGCTTTGAATAGGGTGCCACTGACTTATGGGCTTTGCAAAAGGGGCCATTGACTTGTGGGCTTTGAAAAGGTGCCAATGACTTGTGGGTTTTAAATAGGGTACCACTAATTTATGGGCTTTGAAAAGGGTGCCATTGGCTTGTGGGTTTTGAAAAAGTGCAACTGACTTATAGGCTTTAAAGTGGTGCCACTGACTTGTGAGCTTTGAAGAGAATGCCACTGACTTGTGGGCTTTGAAAAAATGCCACTGACTTGTAGGCTTTAAAAAGGTACCACTAACTTGTGGGCTTTGAAGAGGGTGCCACTGAAGAGATTTTGACAAAGTTTTTGATAAAACTTCTAATACAAGTTTTTATTAACAAAAGTTCATAACAAAATTTCTTGATGAAAGGGTTTTGACACTAGTTCTTGACAAAATTCTTAACAAAGCTTCTGACGTCCCCTTTCACGTCCATGTCCCAAATTGCAAAAAATTAACCCAGACAAAATAAGGTGTCTACACCCCTGAGCACTTCGCCGCCCTTAGCCAAAAGGTTTAATTATCGAATTCATAGAGGAACTTGGCCTTTTTCCCTTCAAAACTCAATATTCCCAATTAGATGAATTCCCTAACTTTGTATTTCAACTCGAAGCAATCTTTTGTTAAGTGATGTTGATTGGCAGAGTGATAGTTGCATTGTTCATTGGCATTATAATCACTTGGGTATGGAGGTTTTAGCGGTTTCGTCTATAAGGGCATTAGAAAATGGTTCCAAATAAGTTACGATAGCAATTCAGCATATGGGATGGGAATTAGATCAAATTGATTCTGTCTTGATTGTTTTCTACCCCTTGAAGTAAGTGGTTTGCAAATAATTTGGTAGTAAGTTCCCTCCGATGCACTTTTTATTTTTTGAAACTTAATGATCTAGCTTCCATAAAGCTTTCCATCTTGTTTTTGAATTGAGTATAGTCCTTGATAGAGTGTCCTTGGACTCCAGCATGGTACTTGCAGTAGGCCAAAGGATTATACCCTTTTTTATATAAGATTTCATGGGTTTTAGCATAAGCAAATGTGACTAGTCGATTTAGAGCAAATAAGGGTACACATTCTTACAGGTTGTGGCATTTAGTAAAATCAAAATTTTTTTTGATTTCGTTGTGATCTCTTGCTCGTACCAGAGCCTAAGGATGACTAAGGAGTGATAAAATGTTGAAAGGGTTTGGGTTAATATGGAATGATAGGAGATTACACATATTTTTTTTAGTTATCTAAATTAGCCATGGATCAAAATCCTCCCTTAGAGATATGCTCGATTTAATTTTTGAGTTAGTGACAGTGGTAGGATGGATTAAAGGAAATGATGATAATGACTTTCGAGGGCAATCCATTCTACTTGTATTCCAATCTTTATCCTTTCTATCAACTCTAAAAGTTATCTCTTTACTTCTCACACATCTTATCTGACTTTTTTGATAGTTCTTTCTAAAGTACTAACTTATGCTTCCAATTGAATTGTCAAGGTCATGCCTAATTGACCTAATATAGATGATGAAGCTTTTTTTGCATACTACCTTTCAAGAATGCCAATAGTTATTTCAAATATTTATGCAAGCGGTTCTTTCATTCCATGAACACTGTGTTCAAATTCCTCTTGGATGGACTCTAACATGCTAATTCTTGCCTCTAAATTATCATTCATGTCTTGATCCTTAAAATGCAATGAAGAGAATAGTTTTAGTATATTGTAGAAATTATGAATGCATGAGCATATAAACAAATAAAAATGTGAACCTTGCAGATGTAAAAAAAAAAAATGCATGACTGAATTTATAAGTTTTCATGGGATATGGATGTCATGCCAAAAATTAAAATAATTTTTCATAATATAACAAATCTATGAGAGAAATAAAAGTAAAACTTATCATACCATCACATTATACATTTATTAATATCAAGAATATCAAATTATAAGAGTAAAAGGTTAGAAATGTTCTCTTATGTGTACTTAATTTGGTAACTTCTAAAACTGGGTATGGCTCTAGCTAGGTGAAACCCCTACTATTTATTAAAAAGGTTCAAGCTAGACATCTAAATAGGTTCTCGAATTGTTCCCTAGGTCTGAAGAGAACTGACAAGGTACTCTAATCCATACCCATCATAGGTTTATGTCAAAAAGGGTTGAATTTGAGTAGGAGTATATTCCATGCCTATAATGAGGCTAACACCTAGGGCAAGTGTAAGAATTTACACCCGGTAGGTTTTTCACTGGCATAAACAGAGGCCAATACTTCAGAAGGTAGAGTTACTTCACCCCTTTCTAAAATATTATGTTAACCTATACGCTCTCCATATGCCTCAAGGAGAATCTAATGATATGCATGTGCACAATGTGTGCAAGGGAACGAACAAACCTTTTATAACTTAACATTTCAAAAATAATAAAAACCTTATACTAAATGCCCTAGAAAAATAATGCTACAAAAGAAATAAAAGGGTTAGTAAAAAATATGGACAATATATACTAGAATTTCTATATAAATAAAAAATATAATAAAAATTTCATTTTAAAAATATCAGGAATTATAGTTAAATACCAATCGAAATCAAATTAATCAAAATTTAGTTAACATGTAATTAATTTTAGACCTGACTCTTTAATCAGTCCTTAGTGGAGTTGCCAAGCAGTCGCAACATAGCCTGAATATGAATCTTTACCATCCTGACTTAAAAGGCGGGTATACCTCTCGTTCTTATATATATCTATATCATTATTATTTTTTATTTCTAAAGGCCCTATCATTATTATTTTTCTTATTTTTGGGGATCAAGTCATCGAGATGAATCGCTCAATCGACTTAATTCTAAATAGTCATTACTATAGCCACGTACCCATTTTCTTTTTTTTCCCAATGATCTAAAGCTGGCATGCACAACTTAAAAGATATATCTGGCGGTGTGGTTAAGCCTTTAGATTATCCCTTGATCGAGATTTGAATTAGGCATGATAATATGAAAGGGAGAAAGACTATTGGATGAATCACTTATCCATCTAGTCTTAGAAGGTTACCATGAAGTAAGTATAAATTTGGAGCTGCCATCGATTATTTCAAGATAGGCATGATCGGATGCCTATCCAAAATAATATTTTGAGTTATGAAACTTGAAATGTTGATTTCAAGGTTTACAAGGTCTAAAGATTTTTTTGTTGGGTTTAGCAGTTGGTTATGCGTGGGAAAGGATTAGCATCCCCATGACACCCAAAAATTGGTACTTGCTAACTATATCTTGCTTCGATTTTGATTTAATTGGTTCCATTTGGACATTATTTAGATATAATCCCCATTTATGAATGAGTTTTTGTGAAAATTGTAGGTTTGGGTTTTGAAAAAAATTTATATCAGTCATGTGTCATGAAGGTATAAGGAACATAGGGGTTTTAATGAAAATAATTTTCAAATTAAACTTTGAAAATTCAAATATTATGTGTTAGGCACTAGAGAGGTACCAACACGGAACATTCCTTTATAATTTTTTTTGAAAACCATTATTAAATATGAATGCGTAATGGTTGCTACAAAAAGAAAATGTGTTAGTAGAATAAAAAGGAATATAATAATTTCATAGACAAACAATCACAAACCAAAAAACATAAAAAGGAAGGATGATCAGAATGTATCTCATAATTGCCTTTGATTGTTGAAGAATAACCAGAATGACAATTTAGAGACATATTCAAATTTCATGGTAATTTGAAGGCAATTTAGAGACATATTCAAATTTCATGGTAATTTGAAGGATGAAAAAAAGGTTTTAATTGAAACAATCTAGGATATCTGGAAAAGAGAAAATTTTTGGATTTTTAGAGTAAAAACAGGGTTGGAGTATCCCCACGGAGAAGTGGGGTTAGAGTATTCCCCAAGAATGAAAATTCTTGATGATTTTGAATCTTGAATAAGCCTGCAAGAGAAAATTCAAGTTTTTAGTGGAAAATAGGGTTAGAGTATTCCTTCGAAGTGGTGGGGTTGGAGTATCCCTAAGAATGAAAATTTATGATGATTTAAAATAATCAAGAATCATGAATAGATCATAGAGAGAAAATTCTAGTTTTTATAGTGAAAAATGAGGTTGGAGTATCCCCTCGGAATGGTAAGGTTGGAGTATCCCCAAGAATGAAAATTTTTTCATCAAGAATCTTGAATAAAACCAATAAAAAGAATTCTAGTTTTTTAGAGGAGAACGAGGTTAGAGTATCCTCTCAGAGAGATGGGTTGGATATCCTCAAGAATGAAATTTTTTTGATGATTTAGAAGAAAAATGATATTTATTTTATTTATATATATATATTTTTATAAAGGTATCTTAAACATGATAAACCAAGGATTTGAATAAAATATATTTTTGTCTTAAGCCTTGATCTGATACTAAAGGGCTTGTGTTATGGGGGAGCCAATTAGATGCATTTCAAGAAGTTTGAACGTCCTGATGATGGCGATTTGGGAGAAAGGTTAATTTTAATTCTAAAAAATAGGGGACAACATCGCGTTGTCTCCTTTCTTGAATTTATTTTGGGTTCACTTGAAGGCTTCAGGGGTAAGCAAGGTACCATTGGAAAGGTAACACGATGAAGACTAATATAAAAATATTTAAAAAATCCTAGAAAATAACTTTCTAAGTGAAATTAATTTTTGGAGTTAGACTTGTTTCAACGCTGGCAGCATGTGCAAGGGAAACAGTGTGATAGACTTTGAAAAATCATTCTGGACTTATTCAAAATCATTAAATCATAAACAATACCTTTCCAAAAAGTGAATTTTGCGAACTTTCTGGGAAAAGTGTTTAGATAGTATAGAAAATTCATTTGATGGGCCAAAATGGCCTAAACAAAATATAATGCACTGGTTCTAGAGGTTCTAGATAGCAAAGGTTTAACAAATTATAATTCGCTTATTTGGGTTGATCCAATGGCAAACAAGACACCTTTGGAAAAATAATTCAATACATTTTAATAGAAAAATATCATAAAACTCTAGAAAAATCATTTATGGTTTTAAAATAAATTTTCAAATCTAGACTATAGTGCTGCCATAGGCAAAAATAGGGGTTATTTGATTTTTCAGGTTTCTTGGGGTCAAACTCGGGCCATGGATGTCCAAACACACATGACATAGAGAAAAGAGTGATATGGGCATCATGAGTTCATTCCACAATCCTGAGTAGTTTGGGATGATGAAACAACCCATTGACCATGCCACAAATGAAGGTCTTAAGCTCAAGATCACGGCTTATTATATCTTTTATCAAGTAAAAGATTTTTTTTTTGTTTGAAAAATTGGAACTTATTTCACAATGGAACCAGACCTGAAATGTTTGGTTTGTCTCCAAGATTGCAAGACCAATTTTTGAAAACATTAAATAGATGCTAGTCTCCATCTATCAGAGGTAGCATAGACTTAACTTGAGATTATTTTTGAAAATTAGATTTTTTTTTTTTTCAAACAAGCAAACATTTTTAACAATAAGTGTTATGAACATAGTGCAACATACATTATGAGGAACATGAATAACACATTTAAACAAGCAAAAAATGGTATTTTAACATAGGAAAGAGGATAAAATGCAAGGTGACAAATACGATACATGGAGATGATATCAAGATCATGTTATGGGAGATAATATAGTCATATTTGGACAAAAAAATGCTTGAATTTCTAAAACAACGTTTTTATGCCATGAAATTCATCAAAAGGCAAGGAAATACATGAATATGTCCAAAAACATGTTCGGATAAAGATTCAATAATTTGTTAAACACGTAATAGTGGATATAACATGTTAAAGATGCATAGACAGGGGCTATTTTAATGGCAAAATGATGAGAAGCATGGTTGGTCACTCAAGCACCATTAAAGCATCAAAAAAATCATCAAGGCCCTAAAACTACCACAGCCAAGGCCATAATATTGCATGGGGGTCCTAGAACGGTCACCGCACCATGAATAGTTCACTAAAATGGTGTAAAAGATAAAAACAGGAGATAAATGAAGTAGGGTAGAGAAAATATACCAAAAAGACTTGAACTTCCTCTTTATTTGGAGCAGTAACTCAAAACTCAGTGTTTTCCTTCTTTTTGCTATTGTTTAATAAGAAAAGGATGAAAAAAAGAAGCTTTCTTAGTTATAATGTTGATAAAGTGAGGTTTTAAGGATAAAAGTGTATGAAATGTTAAGTTTTGGAGGTTTTCTGGTAGGGGCTTGGAATAGCTACGAGAATAAAGTTTTTGGTTGAAATAGAGGTCAATCGAACAGTGTTTATAGGAGTGTTCTTGGGATTGGAGGCTACTGGAGGTGTTTTTGGAGATGGCTAAGAACAATGATAAAGACATATGTGGTTGCTCCCCCTATTAAGCCAAGATTGGCTTTTTTATATGAGGTGTGCTTAGCTAATGTTTTTGAGCCAAAAGTAAAGGCATTATAGGATTTTCCCTCACGTACTAAGAGATAACTCCAAGTACTATGCTCAGCTCATCTTATTTCCATTGGTTCTGCAATGCAGAGTAATGGTGCAGAAAGGCTGTATTAATATACAAAAGGATAAAACCCAAGCCTGCCCTTTGATAAACCATATATTTCATGGAAACTTTAAGGATTTTAGTACAAAATTTTGAAAAAAATTGAATTCTAAATTAAAACTGATAATTAAAATAAAAGATCAAATCAATTAAAACTTTTTGGGCCTTAGTCCCAGCTTAAGGGACTTGTATTGTGGTCACTGATTCTGTAGGGAATCAATCAAATGTATTTAAGGTTTTTGCATCCCTCAAAAATGGTTCAAGAAATTTATTTGAATTTCTCTTGACTCCAAAAACAAGGAGCAGCATCACACTATTCCCTTTCCTGAATTTATTATGAGTTCTTTTGAAAACTTCAAGAGATAAAAAGGGTCTTGTTGGAAAGGTAGCTTGATGAGGATTAATGCAAAAATATTCCTAAAATCTTAAAAAAACACTTTTCAAGTGCAAATAATTTTTGAAATTGGATCTTATATGATAATGATAGTAAAGAAAAGGGTCTAGCAAATTCTGAAAAATCATTCTTAACTCATCTGGAATCATTAGATCGCAAACAATATCTTTTCAAAAAGAAAATTTCATAAAATTTTTACGAAAAAATTTTAAAAATTTGGAGAAATCATTTAATGGGCCGAAATGGCCTAAGTAGAATATAAATCATTGATCCTAAGGTTCTAGATAGCATCAGTTCAAAAAATCATAACTTGCTCATCCAAAATGATCTGAGGTAAACAAGACACCTTTGGTAAGGTAATTAGATACTTTTTAAGGGAAAAAATTGGAAAATTCTTAAAAATCATTTAAGGTTCAAAAATGATTTTCAAGTTGTGACTATAGTGCTGCCAATGCAAAAGTAGGGTGTTATTTGATTTTTCAAGTTTCCTAGGGTCAAATTTGAGCCATGGACATCCAAATGTTCATGGTACGAAGGAAAGGTTAACATGGGTGGTATGAGTTCATCCCATAATTCCAGAGTAGTTTGGGATGATGAAACAACCTGTTAACCATACCATAAACATTGTTGTAAAACTCAAGACCAAGGCCTAGCATTTTTAACAAATAGAAGGGTTATTTTGCTTTTGAAAAATAGCATTTTGGGCTCATTTAACCATGAATCTAGACCTGAAAAGCTTGATTTATCCCCAAGATTGGAGGAACAATTTAGTAAAAACATTAAATTCATGCTAATCTCAATCTATTGAAGGTAGCATAAACTTAGGGTATTTAAAAATTGAATTTTCCCAGCAAACAAGCAAACATTTTTGACAAAATTGTTATGAACAAGATGCAATATACATAAAGATGAATGTGGAAAACGCATTCGAACAAACAAAGATGATATTTTGACATGGAAAAGGTAGCCAAAATGTAAGATGATGATAAATAATATGCATAAGAATGTTAGTCTCACAAATGACACCTAGAATCAAGCCATGGATGATGGTATGAACATGTTTAACTAAAAAATAGCATGTTAGAATTTTCAAGACAACATTTTTGTTCCATGAAACTTATCAAAATGCAAGAAAATGCATGAACATGTTCAAAACATGTTAAGGTAAAGATTCAAGCATCTGTTGAGCATGTGAAAGTAGATAAAACATGACAAAAATGCATAAGCAAGGGCTATTTTGATGGTGAAAATAAATCATGGTATATTTGGTCCAAGCAATATTAAAACATCATAAGATCATCAAAAGTTTAGGACTACCACATCTAAGGCTATAACAATGCATAAGAGTCCTAAGATAGTCATAGGGACATGAATGGCTCACTAGAATGATGCAAATGCTTAAAACAAAAAATAAATAGAACAAGGTCAAGAAAATATACCAAAAATACTTGAAACCTCAAACTTTGCTTGGAATAAAAACTTCAAACTTAGTTTCCTCAATCTCTTTGCTATTAATTAGCAAGAAAATAATGAAAAGAAAGCTCTTTTTGGTTATAGTGTGGATGGAAGGGAGTTTATTGATGAAAGAAATAGGAAACAAAGGTTTTGAATAGAGTTTTAGAGGGCTTAAGAGGGAGCTACAAGAATGGAGGAAGTGTTTTCAATGTAACAGTGTTGTATAGGGAAAGAATGTATCAGGATTCTTTGTTAAGCCAAAATTAGCTCCTTTATAGTCTAAGGTTTAGCCAATGCATTTTAGAACAAAAGCAAGGGCATTTTTGGCCTTTCTTCCCATGTACCTTATGACAGCCTTGGGTACTATGCCCAATTGGTTAAAATTTCATTGGCTGGCAGTAGCCAAGTGGTGGAGCAAAGGGGCTGTAGCAATTTGCAACTAAAGAAAAGCCAAGTATAGCTTATAACAAACCATATATTTTACAAAAATGTCCTATTTTTCAGTGATTTTAGGCCCTAAAATTTGTTAAAACCCAATCACAAGTCTAATGTTCAGGCCTAAAATGAATTTTGATGATTTTTGGTGCCAAAAATTGCCTAAATCAGATTTTGAGTGTGCAAGGGCTGAAAAATGGTATGAACTAGGCAAAAATGCTTACATGTATCAATACATGACATATTGTACAGATATATCTAGGCAAAAACCCAGACTGCATCGATACATTTTGTCCAAAAATCAAATTTTAGCTATTACCAAGCCTTGTATCGAGACCTTTGACCCATGTATCGATACATTAAGCAAATGTACCACTATAACCTCTATTTGTGTTAATACAACTTGTGAAATTTTGAATTTTGATGATGTGGAGGCCCTATATGTATACATAAAACCGATGTATCGATACATAAATGTACCAATATAACCTCTATTTATGTTGATACAACTTGTGAAATTTTGAATTTTGATGATGTGGAGGCCCTATATGTATACATAAAATCGATGTATCGATACATTTATGCAAAAACATGAAATTTACATATCTTTAACTCTCCAAATTTTTTGCCTAAGCTAGGAATAAAGTGGAAAATATCCATGCTGAACCAAATGATTCTAATAGTGTCTTGAATAATGACTTCTGATGCCCTGAATGTTGGCCTGAACAAAGGGTGTCTACATTTTCCCTTCTAGTTAGAAAACTTTAATTCAATAAAATAAAAAAAAGATGAAAAAAAAATTTTTCTCTAAGCAAACAAGAATGGTGTAATGCTCCTTAAGGTTTCTATGCTAAATCATAATTCAGGTTTCTAAGGCTTTCTTGGAAATAATTTTGAGCTTATCTTATATCATAAGGGATGGTAAACATGGGTATATATAGCCTAGGGTTTAAAATTTTAATTTTTGAGAAATTATAATTTTGCCTTTGGCCTATATGAACTTATTCAAATTGGGCCTAAGTAACCATTACTTGTATTAAACATATACTTAGTCTCAATTTAATTTCTACTAATCACCCTTAGGTGTGTGACTCATTAGGCCCTTATCATATTAGTAATAAATATAAAATAGCCTAATTAAGAATATTTTATATTTATAGACTAAGATTGGCATCTAGTAATGCATCATTGCTATCAACATGCAGGGAGTGCCAATATGGTTTTTCATAAGCCTTTCAGTGTTTAGTATCTTAGTGTAAGAAATATCTTTTCATCATATATCCTGGAATTAGTAAGAGCATGGTTTAGTGTCTACTCTTAGCTCATTCAATAATAGTATGCAATGCCTATGTGTTAACTTCATAATCAATAATGCCTTGACCAAGGACTTTGAGTTAACACGAGCTAGGTACATGTGAGATATGTCCCCTCATATCACTTGGGGTGATGAATCCTCTCTAGACCATTCATTCACCAACCATGTGATTCATGCCATACCCAAAACTACCCTACCATAAGCATTCATCTATTGTGGACCCATTTGTGATGGAATAAAAGCATGACACTCCTCATATGAGATGATCTGGTGTCTCAAGTCTAAAGATCACTTGCACTACTAAGACAAGAGAGTATTTCCATATACATTTAAGTGAAATACCAAATGGAACTTTTATAGGGGGTCATGTTCAGTGAACTTGTTACCATAGTAAACACCCATATGATGTCCTTAAGTATCTTTATACTTGTCAATTGCATGCATCCTATGCATGCAATCTTACATTGGCCTGTCTTTGTGCATTTTCAATGCCTTAGTTTGTTAATATGATCACAAAGAATGTGTTAGAAAAATAGCTTTAATGCATAGGGATTCATAATTGCAACTTCTTACAATTCCCTTACAATGCTAATGTATTTCATAGGTTTTATCTATGTCGCCACATGCCCACCTTTAAAGCTTCAGACGATCTGAAGGGTATAGCACATTCAACTTTAAAAATAAATAATGGTTGGTTGTGGTTGAGCCTTGGAGTTATCCCATGATCGAGATTTGCATTAGGCATAGTAATATGAAGGGGGCATTAGGCATAGTAATATGAAGGGGAGAGACCATCGGGCAAATTGCTCATCAACTAGTCTCGGGTGGTCACTATAAAGTGGCCGTAAACTTAGAGTCGCCACCGATCATTTAGGGCTAGGCAGGATCAGATGCCTATTGAAAATAATATCTTAAGTTACGAAACTTAAAACATTAATCTCAAGGTCTACAAAGTCCAGAGATTTGTTGGTTAGGTTCAGGAATTGGTTACGTGCAAGGAAAGATTAGCATCAACATGACGCCCAAAATTGGTACCTACTAACTATGTCTCGCTTTGGTCTCGATTAAATCAGTTCCATTTAGTCTTTATTTAGATATAATTCCCTTTGATGCATGAAGTTTTGTAAATTTAGATCCAAGTTTTTTTTCTTTTTTTTTAAAAAAAATTAGCTCACCTATGCGACTCAAAAATGTGAGGAACATAGGGATTTTTGGCAAGACGATGTCCAGATTGGATTTAAAAAATTTGGATATTCTGTATTAGACATTGAAGAGATACCAACACGGAACATTGTTTTGTAAATTTTATTGAAAAATAAATTTTAAACATGAATGCACGATATCACTACAAAAATAAATGAGTTAGTAAGATGAAAAAAAAAAGAAATATAATAGTGTCATGAACAAGTAATAAACAAAAAATGTGAAAAGGGGGGACAATCGAAATGTATCTCATAATTGCCTTCGATTATTAAAGCATAACCAAGATGAAAATTTTAGACATCGGTCTGGATTCGATGGTAATATAGAGGGTCAAAGATGATTTTAATCAAAGCAGTTTAAGGCATCCAGAAGAAAATTTTAGATTTTTTTAGGTAAAACAAGGTTAGAGTATCCCTTTAGAAAGGTAGGGTTGGAGTATCCTCAAAGATAGAATTAGGAAAATATTTATGAATAAAGAGAAAATTTGAATTTTTTATTATAAACGAGGTTAGAGTATCCCCTTGGAGTAGCGGGGTTGAAGTATCCCCAAAATTGAAAATTTTTTATAGCTTTAGATAAGGCTTAAGAATCTTGAAGGAGGATTTGTAAAGAAATTTTAAGTTCTAAGTTGAAAATGGGGTTGAAGTATCCCTTTGATGCAATGGAGTTAAAGTATCTCCACTAGCAAAAATTTTAATACGGGGAAACATATACCTAATATGAAGTCATTTTTTTATATTTTAGCATTGATCCAAGTCTAAAGGGCTTATGGTGTAGGGAAACTAATCAGGTGCATTTCTAGACATTTGAATGTTTCAATAAAAGAATATTCGAAAATTAAGTTAAAAACAAGGGATGACATCATGTCATCTCTTTTCCCAAATTTATTCTGGGTTCATCCAAAGTAGGCTGTAAATAAGGTACCGTTGGAAAGATAACTCAATTAGGACTAACGTAAAAATATTTCAAAAATCCAAGAAAATTATTTTCTAAGTAGAATTAATTTTTGAATTTAGGTCTATCTTGACACTATCAACATATGTAGGGAAAAGACACACTGAACTTTGAAAAATCATTTCAAGCTCATCTAAAATTGTTATATAGTGAACGATACATTTCCATAAAGAGAATTTCATAAACATTTTAGAAAAAAAATGTTTAAAAATTTTAGAAAATCATCTAATCAGCCAAAATGGCCCAAACGGGATATCGCATTTTGATTCTCATGGTTCCAAACAGGAAAGGTTTGACAAATTATAACTACTTCATCCGGAATGATTCAAGGCCGAACAAATAGCTTTCGAAAAGTATTTTGATAACCTTTAATTATAAAATATTAAAACATTATAGGAAAATCTTTTTTGGTTCAAAAATAAATTTTTCAAATTTGGACTACAGTGCTACCAAGGCAAAAACAGGGGATTATTCAATTTTTTGGGTTTCTTAGGGGTCAAACTCGAATTATGGACATTCAAACATCCATAATGCAGGGGAAAAAATAACACAAGCATCATAAGTTCATTCCACAATCCTGAAGTAGTTTAGGTTGATGAAACAACCCGTTGACCATGTCCTTAAAAAGGATATTAGACTCAAGATCAAGGCTTATATGTTAACATTTCATAAACATTTTAAAAAATGTTTAAAAATTTTAGAAAAGTTATCTGATGGGCCAAAATGGCCCAAATAAGATATCACATGTTGATTCTATGGGTTCCAGATAGCAAAGGTTTGAAAATTTATACCTTTCTTATCCAAAGTGATCCGAGGGCGAGCAAGACACCTTTGGAAAGGTATTTCAATAACCTTCAATCAAAAATATCAAAAAATTATAGGAAAATCTTTTGTGGTTCAAAAATAATTTCTCAAATTCAAACTATAGTGCTGCCAAGATAAAAATAGGGAATCATTCAATTTTTCAAGTTTCTTGGTGGTCAAACTCAAATTATGGACATTCAAATAGCCATAATACAGGGGAAAGAATAACATGATCATCACAAGTTCATTTCATAATCCCAAAGTAGTTTGGAATGATAAAACAACCCATGGATCATGTCCCTGAAGAGGATATTAGACTCAAGATCAAGGCTTAATACTTTAACACAAGAAAACTGTATTTTATTTCCATGAATCCAGACCTAAAATGTTTGATTTGTCCCCAAGATTAGAAGACCAAGTTTATGAAAACATTAAACCTATGTTATTCTTCATCTATTGGAGGTAGCATGAACTTAACTTAGGGATTTCTTTTAAAAAATCAGATTTTTAACAAATAAGCATGCATCTTAACAAGAATAACATGAACAAAACATAACATACATAAAGATAAACAAGTACTAAATATGCAAACATACACAAGCGACATATTAACATGGAAATAAGTAATAAAAATGTGAGAAGATGATAAATATGGTGTATAAACATATTTAAACAAATGAATGTAGGTTGAGGTTGTTAAGACAACATTTTTATGTCATGAGACTCCTTAAAATACGAAAAAAAATACATGAATATACATAAAACATGTTAAGGTGAACATTAAGCATGTGTTAAGCATGTGAAAATAGATGAAACATGACCAAAATGCATAAATAAGGGGCTGTTTTGATGACAAAATGAAAGATAATATATTTGGCCTACCATGCAACATCAAGGCATTAGGAGAACGTCAACACTCTAAGACTTCCACAAACAAGGCAGCAATAATACATGAAAACCTTAGAAGGCATGGTAACCTAAAAAGGTCATTAAGATGATAAAAATGTTGAAAAATCAAAAAAATATGCAGAGTCAAGTAGAGAAAATATACGAAAAGTTTTAAGCTTTAACCTTTTCTCTAAGTAACAATTTTGAACTTCACCTTTTTTGGGAACAAAAGAATGATGAGAATAAGGGGCTTTTTAGTTAGGTGTGGATAAAGAGGAGTTTTGAAAGGTAATATGAGTGAAATGAAGGTTTTGGAAAGACTTTTGGTGATGGTTTTAAAGGAAACTGAAAATAGAAGA
>JBBYHK010483025.1:3444-17438 GCA_038382065.1 Adansonia grandidieri | reverse complement strand
TGAAAATGCAAGGGGAATAATTGGATTAAGGGGTAGCTTTAGCAATAGCATCTTTCATTAAAGCAATAAAATATCCTAATTACATGATTACATTTGGAAATGCTTAACATGGTTATATTGTTTGATAAAATGTTCCAAGAAATACAACAATTCTTGTTATAGGCTTTGACGGCCAGGATGTTACGTATCAAGGATCAAGCTATGTCCATTATGTAGTCAGCCTCAAATTGGGTAGCATGAATCTGCTTGGCAAGATGACGGTAGTGGTTTTAGTAATTTTGGTGTGCCTAATCAACCATCCGTAGCCACTCTTGTACTCGCTGCTAGGAGGCCCTTACTAGTTCATCAACCTAGCCTTAGGAGCTCCTAAAGAATGCTCTAAATCTTGGATTCTGAGTATTAAGCTTCATTGTTGGCCTAGTTTGCTCTCAGGTCGTGAGCTTGAGCTTTTAGGCATCTATTCTTTTATTGGTAAGTTGATATGAGGATATGGGTTCTGACAAGCTTCTCTCTATTGATCGTGGCTTTTTTTTTCCATCGATGCAACTGTCTTTTAGGGTAGCAATCTTTACCTCCCATTTTGCTGATAACTTGTGAAGGCGCCGAGCCTTGCTTGGTTTAATAAGTGCCATGTAGTCTTTTGTTACACTCTTAAGATCCTCTTTAAAGTAGTTTTTCTCTTTAATGACCTAGTTTATTTCACCATCCCAAAAATAGAGCTCTATTTCTAATTAAATCTTTTCTTTTTTTAAACAAGTGATTTCCTTCATAAAGGTTACCTTTTCTTGCTCGAATTCATCAACTGATAGTTATGATGTTCCAACACCAGATAAAGGTGAGACATCATTGATGAGACAAATTCTCTACTCTTCATATCCTAGAGTCATACTACTTTCTCGCCAATAGGTTTTTCTCCAAGCATGGAAAGGTAGTTAAACTTTAGATTTATGATTAGGCTCACCAGAGTCAAAATCCTATTGCTCTAAGTCTTGGACGAAGGGAATGAATTATTAGCATTGAAATTGTCGTAAGACTAAGATAGGTGCATAGCTAGTGCTTCTGCATAGCCCCATAAATGCAACACAACTGTAATCTCTACATCAGTATATGATTCTCTATGGTGAAAACCAAGAGGCCTTCCAAGTCATCTCTTCCCCTCTAAGATTCTAGAATTTTTGGACCCATTACTCCTCGGACTTGTTTTGAGGCTATTCCTTCTGAAGGACATTGGTGATAAGAATGAAACGAGGCAAAAAATTATATTACATTCTTCTCTCTTCGAGGCAAAAATGGCTACCTAGTCAAATGTGATGAAGTGGTGCACATCCGATGAAATAACTTGTAGCCATTTTCTTGCAAAAACTAAAAGCTCAAATAGTTTTTGCAATGATGGCAAATGTAGGATTAATGTTGTAGCACAATCAGGAAAAGAGATATGCTATCATCATTTCAACATAACCTATATTTTCGGAAATATGACTAGACTATATATCGCCAGAGCATAGATATCTTGGATTTTTTAGATGTCAATGGTACTCGCTATTGCTTCCTTCAAACTGGTCCATGAGATGCACTCATTGTTACCCTTGGTCTTGATATGACCCTTCATCTAGGATATGACTCTTGATCTAGGACTCCATTGCCCTAAGAATCTAAGCTAATCTTTTTTTGAAAATTGAAGGTTGCAAAACCTTATAGTATATTCTATCAGTCTTAGCTCTCTTGATATTCAGTAATGTGATATATTTGTCTATTATGGGGGACCAAATCTTCAGGATTAAAAGTGAAGCATTAATATGCTAGGCTCCAGAACTGAGACACTGCTCATAACAAGCCAATACCTAAATAGACCTAGAGTAAAAAGGCTATGTCTCTATATCTTTTGTGAATGATACCCTCCGTGTTGTTCCAACTAGTCCATAAATGCTTCAGATCTTACTAATCATTTTGATGGTACCCTACCTTTACCTTTTCATGCATTGTTGAGATAGACTCGGGTGTAAAAATGTCCTCATCTTCTCATTATTGGCCTTCTAACCATGCTCAAACTTCAAATCAGAAGATAGACATCCTTGCTAAACATTAAACCATTGACAAATTGTCCCATGATGACAATGATAATGATGAAATGATGTATGTATCAAATAATAAACAAAAAGGGAATAAGTTAGTGACCATACAAAATAACAAGCATAAGAATAAGGGAATAAAAGAAAAGCAACAAAAATGCATCACAAAAATTACCCCAACAATATGCAATACGATGCCTAGCTATGGACATGACAATTGCGATAGTAAAAGGACAGCATAATAGTGTGGTCGAGCAAAAATGCCCTTAATGAGGTGAGACAATACCTTAAAGGGATAAAACTGACTGATTAAATGGTGACATTCATTCATCACCACTTATAGCAAGTACATGTGAAGTAATCATTTAGATAGCATGATAGCTTGTTTAGGTTAGATATAGGCATTGTAGGCAATGACATTCATTTATCATCACCCACTAATTGAAAAGGGTTAGTCGTAGGACATAACAGCATACCCTAAAAAATGACCATGAAATAAAATAATAAATACAAGCGACAATGTTCGTCCGTCATTGCCTGCATAAACATGGTGCATATAAGTAAATGTAAGAAGTGTTTCCCCAAGTGACCCTCTTTTTTTAGGTTATTTTAATAGCATTCCAGTATGGTTTGACATTATTTGGCTTATAAGATTCACTATATAGGTTTAGGTTGACACATAAGTGGTTATCCAAGTAGATTCTTAGTTTGATAAGGACAGCCAAGGCACCCCTATCTTAGGCCCATTGTAGGGGTTTGGTAGAACAGATTAGATCCAGTGGACATATTTCCTTAGGCAAATGCAGAGGGATACCCATGAGAGACATAGTTAGTTTTCCCCCAAAAGGTCTTGCCAAGCCTCTGCAGAAGGTTATTCATGAAGGTAGATAGCTCACTTCCTCCTAATAATTAGCATACTAACCTCATCATGGAGTTTGGTAGGAATCTAGTGCAAAAGTATGTGCACTGTGTGTGTCAGAGAAACAATTAAACCTTTTGTTTTACCCTTACATTACCATACTTATTCAAATTAATATTTACTTAGGAATACAGTAGTCCTTGACAATTATAAGAATAAAACACAAAAGGTAAAAGGTTAAAAAGACAAAGATAAACAAGGATTATATCTAAATAATGATAGAAACTTAAAGACCAAGGCTGAAAGAGACATAGCTTGTCATAGGCCTAACTCTCTAACTAACTCTCTAGTGGAGTCACCAAGTTGTTGCCAGATACCCTTTTATCTTTAGATGATCAGGAGCAAGTATACATGATTTAAAAGATATATATATATAGTGGTGTAGTTGAGCCTCTGGGTTATCCCTTGATCAAGATTTGAGTTAGGCATAATGATATAAAGGGGAGAGAGACCTTTGGGCAAATCGCTTATCCATTTAGTCTCTAAAAGCTACTGTAAAGTGGCCATAAATTCAGAGTCGCCATTGATCATTACGGGCTAGACTTGATTGGATGCCTATTGAAAATAACATTTCGAGTTACGAAACTCAAAACATCAATTTCGAGGTCTATGAGATTGAGAGATTCATGGGTTTGGTTTAGGAGTTGGTTATGCATGAGGAAGGACGAGCATCTTCATGATGCCCAAAATCTACACCTGCTAACTGTATCTTAATTCAATTTGTATTTAATCAGTTTCACTTTATCATTATTTAGATATAATCACCTTTATTGCATGAATTTTTGTGAAAATTGTAGGTCTAGTTTTTGAAAGAAAATTTATATCACCTATATGCCCTAAAGATGTGGAGAACTTAGGAATTTTTTATGAAAATAAATTTCAAATTAAATTTTAAAAGTTCATATATTTCCTCTCAAGATTAGAGAGATACCAACATGGAATATTGCCTTGTAGTTTTTAAAAGCAATTTTAAAATATAAATGCACAATGGTCACTATAAAATGTGAATGTGTTAGTAATATAAAAAATAATATAATAATATTACGTAAGAACAATCGCACACAAAAAATAAAGAAAAAAAGAGGGTTCGGAATGTGTCTCATAATTGTCTTCGATCATTGAAGAATAACTAGGATGACAACTTTGAGACATGTTTGGATTCGATGGTAACTTGAGGGACAAAAAAGGTTTTGACTAAAATGACCCAAGATATTTAGGAGAAAATTATAACTATTAATGAAAAGTAAGGTTGCAGCATCCCTAATGGTGATGGTTTTGGAAGTTTTTAAAAAAGGTTTTGATTGAAAACTCTTTTAGAGATTTCGAGAGAGAGAAAATTTAGGTTTTAAATGAAAAGCAGGGCTAGAGTATCCCTAAAAAAGTGGTTTGGAGTGTCCCTAATGGTGAACATTTTATGTTTTTTAAAAAAGTTTGATTAAAAGTCCCAAAAAAACCTGGCAGAGAAAATTCACATTTTCAATGAAAAGTGGGGTTAAAGTATCCCTCTAGAAAATAAGGTTGAAATATCCCAAAAAAATAAAAATTTTAATGTTTATGGAGAAAAGGGAATATTTTGGATAAAAAAGGTATTTTGAAAATAGAACCTGAGAGTTTGAATAAAATTATTTTGTATTTTAGCATTGATTTGAGCTTGGATGGCTTGTGTTATATTATGTCACTCCATTGAGGAGTCAATCAGGGGACACGTCGAAATGTTCGAATGAATTGATAAAGGTGGTTGAAGAAATTAGGTTGATTTTAATTGCAAAAGTAAGGGACAGTGTCATGATGTCTCCCTTCCTGGATTTATTTCGAGTAAATTCGAAGGTGTTAGAACTAGGTGAGGTACCATTGAAAGGGTGACTTGATAAGGTTTAATTTAAACATATTCCAAAAATCCTAGATAATCTCCTTTTAGGAGGAATTAATTTTTAAAATTGGGTTTGTTTTGACACTAGCAGAATATGCATGGGAAAAGGTATAATAGACTTTGGAAAATAGTTCCAAACTCACTCGGTATCGTTAAATCACAAACAATACCTTTCCAGAAAGGGAATTTCACAAACTGTCTAGGAAAGATATTTAAAAAATTCAAAAAAAAATCATTTGGTGTTCTGAAATGACCTAAATAGAATGCAGTTCACTGATTCTAGGTGTTCCTGATAGTGAAGGTTTGAAAAACCATAACTCCCTTACTCGAAATGATCCTGGTGTAAACGAGACACCATTAGAAAAATTCAATGTTCTTTAAAGGAAAAATAGCAAGAAATTCATGAAAAATGTGTTTGGTCTTGAAAACAATTTTTTAATTGTGGGCATGATCTTGTTAGAGTAAAAATAGAGGAATGTTTCAATATTTTCAAATTTCTAAAGACTAGACTCATGCCAAAGATGTCCACACATTCAAGATAAAAAGGGATAGGTGAAATAGGCATCACAAATTCATTCCACAATCTTGGAGTAGTTTAGGACGATGAAACAACTGGTTGACCATGCCACTAATAAAGGTATGAACTCAAGATCAAGTCTTAATATTTTAACAAATAAAAAAGTATTTTTTTAGGAAAACAACATTTTATTCGACTATGAATCCAAACTTGGAAAGTTTAATTTGTCCCCAAGATGGAAGGACTAATTTAGTGAAAATATTAAATCCATACTAGTCTTTATTTATTGGAGGTAGCATAGATCTAACTTGGGGGGTTTTAAAAAATCAAAATTTATGCAACAAGCCAGCAAACATTTTGGCAAAAATATTATGAATGATAGTAAACATGCATTATAGTCAACATAGATAACACATTTAAACAAAAAAGGTGGTATTTTGATAATGGAAGAGGTGGCAAATGAAAGATGATGACAAGTAAGATGCATAAGAGTGTTAACCTTATAGATGATAGCTAGAATCAAGTCTTGTATGATGGCATGAACATGTTTAACCAAAGTAAAGCATGCTGGAATTTTTTAGAAGACTTTTTGTTTCATCAAACCTACCAAGATGCAAAATTGCGTGAGTGCTTAAGACATGTTAGGGTGAGCATTCAAATATGAGATGAATATGTGAAGGTCAATGAAACACGGCAAGAAATCTTGAATGAGGCTATTATGGTGGTAAAAATAAAATATGGCATGTTTAATCATCCAAGCAACATCAAGGCATCAAGAGGATCATCAAAATCCTAAGACTACCATAACCAAAGCCATAATAATGCATGAGAATCTTAGATGGGTCATGGTAACATAAAGAGGCCACCAAAATGATCCAGACGCTAAAAAATAAGAAAATAAGTAAAGCAAAATAGAGATTTAAGCTTTAGCATTTTTCTTTAAGCTGTAACTTTGGTTTAACTTCTTTCCCTCTTTTAATGATGAACAGTAATAAAATGATGAAAAGAAGGAGCTTTTTGGTTAGGATATGGATGCAGGGGAATTTTGGGAGAAAATATAAGTGGAACCAAGGGTTTGAAGGGTTTTTAGTGGTGGTGTTAAAGAGCTATCAGAAAGGAGAAGGGTTTTTTGATTTTTTAGTGGCTGAGGGATGTTAAGAGAATGTATGAAAGTAACTGCTTTCTCTGTTGAGAATGTTTGGTAAGGTTTTCTGCTTTTTGTGTGTCTTTTGTCTTAGTTGACCAAAGTTGGCATATCTAGCCATGTGATATAAAGACAAAAGATGCAAAATGCAAGGGCATCATAGGGTTTTGGCGCATGCACCTTATGTAGAAACAAGATACTGTGCTCAACTTCCATGCACACTTATTGGTTTGCTCAACAAAAACTGTGAATCAGGACCACTTTATGCAATTGAGCATTGAGAAATATCAGCCTTACCCTTTAGTAATTTGCATATTGTCATAAAATGTCCCTTGTCATGGCTATTTAGGCTTCAAAAATTTGTTTTGGTCCAATCACAAGCCCATAGCTGAGGCTTGGTATTAATTTTGATGATCTTTGGTGCAAGAAACATGTTTAAGTTAGATTTTTAAATCAATGGTACAAGGGCTAAAAAACTGCTCAAACTAGGTAAAAATGCCTTGTTGTATCGATGCACAAAGCAATTTTTACACATGAGTATCGATACAATGAAACATGTATCAATACCAAGAGCAAAAATGTTTCTAGCCTCGAGACTTAAAGCTATGTATCGATACTACATGAAATTGTATCGATATTCTTGCTCAAGTATCGATCTATTTGGACAAAAATCATAATTCTACCAAGGCCTGTATCAATACAAACATGCTAAGTATTGATACTACACCATAGGTCTCAATACCAAACCCTTTTGTATCAATCCCACATGTGAAAACTTGAATTTTTAATGGTGTAAGAGCTCGATATCAATCCCTATGCACTAATATAACTTGCGAATACCTTTGGCTTTTTGAATTGCCTTATTTTGGTAAAAAATGATAGGAAATTGACCTTTACTTATTCGTATAACTCCAAGGATGCCAAGATAATGACCTTTGAAGACTTAGATGATGGCCTCTGATGCCTTAAATAATGGCCAGATAAAATAGGGTGTCTACATCAGTGCATACGATGATGATGCAATATGTGTAATATATCAAATGCATAGAGTATAGAAAGAAATCTCATTACAAGTGATCATTTTCCACTGTTAAACTTCAAGCTTTTATTAAGGGCAAGAAAATTACCTAAATGATGGTAATATGATGTAGGTGCATGATCACATCCCTAGTTCATTTACAATGGCAGTTTGGTTTATGAAGAGAAATAATCTATGCAAATGGATGAATAATGCTTCAACTTTATCAAGGTTCTAGACACGTTATTTTGTTTGAGCCAACATCTAAAGCATCAAAAGATATCATTCTAGGCATCATCGAAACCATTTAGACAAGTATGGATCAGTCTTTCATTACTTCTAGCTAAAGTAAGGTGTTCAGATGGCCATAGGTATGTAAAATTCACATTTTTGCATGTATGTATCAATAGATGATCTTCATATTTTGATACGAACCCTCCACATTATTAAAAAGTCAAATCTCGCATGTTGTATCGATACAAAGTGTCAATGTACTGATACATTAGCTTATTGTATCAATACGAGGCTTAGTAGTAGCGAAATCATGATTTTTGGCCAAAATGTACTGATACATAACTAGTGTAATGATACAAGCTTGTTGATACGTTCACTAATGTATTAATAAATTCTAGGCAAAGATGCACATTGTATCAATACAATATTCAATGTATCAATACATGTAGGAAAAATTGCTTAGTTGTTGCATTTTTCACTAGAATCCAAAATTCTGCTTTAGCCATATTTTTGGCACCAAAAACCATCCAAATTCATACTAGGCCTTAACATTGGACTTGTGATTAGGTTTAATTGAATTTTTTATTGCCCAAATAACCATGGCATGGGACATTTTCATGACTTAATTCAATTTGTTAGAAAGCACTTTGGTACCTTCTTATGTGCTAATTGCATAAAGTGGCATGGATCGATTGGTTTTGCTTATCAACTTAATGAAATTAAGAGATAGCTGAGCATAGTACTTTGTCCTCATTTGAGCTATATGCACCAAAGTTCCAAATTACCTTTATTTTTTGTATTTTGGCTCCATTATTAACATGCCCTTATAAGAGAATGTTGGCTTTAGCTGAGAGGTCTTCTACATTCAATTTTTACACACATTTTACACATATAATAGCCATCTTGAACGCCAAAACATTCTTATTTTCGTAACCATCCATATTAGCCCCAAGAAACACCTCTAAAACACCATTTTCAAGCCATTTTAACTTGTTTTTCCTTTTGCTAACTCATAGTAAGTAAGTAAGAGCTTAAAAGCAACATTTTTGTTTGAAAAAGCTTAACCTTTTGAGCAAAAACCTAAAGAAAGTTGTTGGAACTTCTTGGAAAGCTAGAATTCCAACCTTGTTGGTATTTTCTAGATTTATTGGTCTGTTCATGTTATATGTCATGCTAGTGACCTTTTTTATGTAACAATAATCTCTTGCAAGCTCCATGAATTCTCCTTGATGTCATGTTCATGAGTTTTTGATTTTGGCATGCATTCATGCTTAAAAATAATGTCTTTATGCTGTCATGAAATCTCTAGCACATGTTCATGTCATGAAAACAATTTCCTCTATGCTTATATTATGTTTTATGCTTCCATAAACATATTTGGCATGTTCATGCATTTTTCTTGCCCAAAATGATGTCTTTATGCTGTCAGGAAATTTCCAACACATGTTTATGTCATGAAAACATTTTTCCATATGCCTGTATCATTATTTTATGTCTCCATAGTTATATTCTAGCATGTTCATGCATTATCCTTATTTTCTTTCATTTTTAACATATTTCTTTGATAAAAATGGTGTCTTGTTGATGTCCTAGCATGCTTTTACCATTTGATGCTATGCTTGAATGTCCTACCTGATTAGTAAGGCTTGCTTGATGTTTTTTCTTATGCCAAAATTTGTTTTTCAAAAACCCATAAGTTAAGTCCATGTTAACTTTAATAAATATAGATTAAATCGAATTTAATATTTTCAATCAACTAGTCTTCCAATCTTGAGGAAAAATCAAGCTTTTCATATTTGGATTTGAGGTTAAATGAGGCCAGATATTTTGATTTTCAAGACAAAATATGTTTTTTAAATTTTTTTTAAGTTGTTTGTGTCTTAATCTCATGTCTAGCATTTTTTTCTTGTGACATGGTTAACAGGCTATTTCATCATCCCAAACTACTCTAGATTTGTGCAAATGAGCTCGTAAAGCTACTATCAGGAACCTTTTTTTTTGTCACAGATATTCGAATGTCCATGGTTCATCCAATTGTAGGAAACCCAAAAACTAAAAATTCGCTTGTTGTAACACTGGTAGCATGGTGATACTAGCTTAAAGAATAATTTTAAGCCCTAGACAAATTTTTTGGTATTTTTTCCTTAAAGGATATCAAATTAGTTTTCCAACGGTATTTCTTTTTGCCCTTAGATCATTTCGGATGATAGAGTTACAATTTTTCAAATGTTTAGAACTCTTGGAATTAGCGACTAACATTCTATTTGGTTATTTTGACCCCTTAGATGAATCCACTAGAATTTTGAATATTTTCCTAAAAAGTGCATGAAATTACCTTTCTAGAAAAGTATCTTTTGCTACATAACTATTCCAAGTGTCTGCAAAATGATTTTCAAAGTTTGTTGCACCATTTCCCCTACATGTGTTGCCAATGTTGAATCAAACCTAAATTCAAAATTATTTCCTCTTAGAAAGCAATTTTTGGTGATTCGTCGAGTTACTTTTCTAATGATAGCTCACCTGACCATTAGGACCTTAAGGTTAGTTTGAAATAAATCAAAAAGGGGGATAGTGTGATGGTATCCCCTGTTTAGATAGTGCAATGCTATCCCTTATTTTCAATGCCTAGTCAACATAAGAAGTAATTTTGCCTTTTTCCTTTGAGGCATTCCAATGCCTTAAGATTTGTTCGATCAATCCCTATCGAGTCTAGGAAAACATGTGTCAACCTCTTTGGGCTTGATCAGGGCACAAGCATTTTTCAAATTTTTTCTTCCCCATTTTTATCAACCCCTATTTCCTGAAACAAAAACCATTGATTTTGTCAAAAATCATCAAAATGTCATTTTGTCAAACAATTATCAAATCTTTTTCAATTTAAATCTTTTAATCTTGTCTTTTAAAAAAATTATTAAAAATCAAAATTTCTCTTAGACTTTTTTGAATTTTACAAAATCCAAACTCGACTTTCACGCCTCAATCAACCAATGGATCCAAATGCATCTAAAAAACTGTTAACTTGGTTATTTCTAAATAATTGGTGACAATTATGAGATACATCCAAATTGACCCTTCTTTTTCCTTTTTTTTTTGTATGATTTATTTTATGCAATATTATCTTATTTTACCTATGTCTTATTAACAGGTTTCTCTTCCTAGTGTTCATTTTTTGCATTTATGTTTTCAAATTGTTTTTAAAAATCACAAAGGCAATGTTTCATGTACATATCTCTTTTGTGCTTAACATGAAATATTTGATTTTCAAAGTAAATCCAAAGATGGTTTTTGTCAAAAAAATCGCTATGTTTCATACCTCTTCGAGGTGCATATGTGATTAAAATTTTCATAAAACTCGAGTTTATTACTTTACACAAATTCATACGTAAAAGGGGATTATATCAAAAATAATAACAAGTTAAAGTCGAGAAAGCTGAAATCAATATAAGACATTGCTAGATGTTATCGATTTCGAACGTCGTGGGGGTGTTGATCATTCCCCACATATAACTAACTCCTAAACTCAATGAAGAATCTTTGGACTACATAGACCTTGGAATTGATTTTTTTATTTTTGTAACTTGGAATGCCGTTTCAATAGGCATCTGATCACACCTAGCCTAATTGATTGTTGGCAACTTCAATTGTTAGCGACTACATGGTGGCCACTTAAGATCAGGTAGATGATCGATTCGTCTGATAGTCTACTCCATGATTAAGAGCTAAAAATTTGTACTTTCTTTGCTCTTATTACATCAAAAAGAAAGAGTCCTGGTCAAGAGGACATTTCCTCTTTAAGAATTTTATCATCACTTATATATTAATTTGTGCATGCTTCCCACTTTATGAGATTTCTCGAGGGACACATTGTAATAGCTTGGCAACTCCACTGAAGACCATCTAGAAAGTTAGGCCTATAAATAGTTGTGTTTTATTTAGTTTTTGGGTTTATGGTTTCGTTCATTATTTAACTATAATCCTCTTCTATTTGTATTTACTAATGATTCATTTGTCATGATTTTTGTTTTGTAATTGCTAGGGACTGCTTTGTTCCCTAGTAGATACTCTTTAGTTTGATAAGTGGTAATAAAGGGTAAACAAAAGGTTTGATTGGCTTCCCTAACATAGCATTTTCATTAGGCTCACGCTAAACCTAATGGTTGGAGATTAGGGTGTCAAATATTAGGCAAAAGTGAGCTATCTGCCTTCATGAATAAGCCTCCACATAGGAATAGTAAGAACTTCCATGATGTAAATCACCTATGACTCTCGTGAGTAACTCTTTGCATTTGCATAGAGAAATATGCCCATCGAATCAAACTTGTTCTACCAAGCCTATGATGGGCCTATGATCGGGGTGCCTCGACTATCTATATCACATTAGAGAGCAATTCAGATATTAATTTAGATACCAACTTAAACCTCGTATAGTGAGCTCTGTAAGCCAAACATTTTAAACCATACCAGAATGCTATTAGAATAACCACAAGAATAAGAACACTTAGGGAAACACTTCTTAACTTTTCTCCTATGCACCACTATTACGCCAGAATTCTGATCATGATAAATCAAATCAAAGAAAAATAAATTTAATAATAATTTATTAAATTTAATAATAAAAAATAAATTAAAACTATACCAAATTCCATCAATGGATAAACTTATGCATCATTGACCGATCTAAAAATTTAAGAACACAAAAACAAAAATCATACCTCAAATTAGGATTGTCAAGATCCCCGATTATATACGATCTCTACTTGTTTTAGCACACTAAACTCGATTGTTGTAGACCAAAGCTATCTAATTGTCTAGCCTCTAAGGGTAATGCACATAGGTGACTGGAAAACCATCACAAGGTTGGGATCATGTTTTTCTAGGAAGCGCGCTAGGGGCTAAAGTTTCATAAACCTTCCCTTGATTAATAGATTTACCATGTAAAAAAACCTAAAAAAAAACATTTTTCATTTCAAGGTTTTAACTGTGTAGCTAAACCAAGTTCTAAAACAAAAAAAAAAGTGTCAATCTTCTACCTCAAATGCATGGCAAAAACAAGGTAATTTAGATTTAGGTTCAATGTATGTTAAAGTTTTGGTTTAATTACACTTAAACCCCTGAAAAATTTAAAGCTTTTCAGTTAAGTCCCTAAGAGATCAATATCTCTTCAATTAATCCCATTTTAATTCCATAAAATCACCTTTATATGTGTAACCCATTAGGGCCCAACATGTCGGCAACAAATATAAATTAATTTGGTTAAGAATATTTATATTTATAGACTATGAACAACATCTAGCAACATTATGGCCACCCAAATGTTAAAAGAGTTAATACAGTTTTTTGGCAAGCCTTTTAATGTACAGTATGCTAGTGTAATTTGATCATTTCATCATATATCTCCCTAAAGGAAAAAGCATGGTGCAATGTTTACTTTTAGCCTTTTTCATACTAGTCCTACAACTCTTATGTGTTAACTCCATAATCAATATTACCTTGGCCAAGGACTTTTGAGTTAACATGGGCTAGGAAGAAATGAGATATATCCCTTCATATCACTTAGGGTGATGAATCCTCTCTAAAGCACTCATTCACCTTCAGTATGCTTCATAACATACTAAACCACCCTACCTTAGGAATCCATCAAAGAGGACCTAATTGTGATGACCTTTGAATGTGATAATTCACATACAATGTGACCTGGTGTCATAAGTCTAAGGATAATTACATACTATGCATGAGAGTATTTGCACAAACACTTAAGTGAAATACCAAACGGAACTCTCATAGTTGGTCATATTCAGTGAACTTGTTACCACAACAAGCACCCATATGATATCCTCAAGTATCACCATACTTTAACTTATAAGATCAGCTGCATACATCATATGCATGGAGGCTTAACATATGATAGTCTTTGTGCATTATCAATTCCCTGTCACGATAATACGATCACTAGGAATGGTTTTATAAACATGACTTTGATGCATAAAGATCTCATAATTACAACTCTTTACAATTCTTTCACAAAGCTAATGTGTTTCAAGGGCTTTATCTTCATAAGCTATTAATAATAATTATATTTTAATTTATGGATAAAGAAATAACTCATTAACATTAATAATATATCATATATTTTACATGAAATAACTAAAACTAGTGCGTGACAAGCAAATCCAATTAGCTTGTAAGGCTTACACTAACAAGTTACATAGGCAATAGTGAAGAA
>JBBYHK010482993.1:0-10122 GCA_038382065.1 Adansonia grandidieri | reverse complement strand
GCCTCCATGCATTTCATGCATGCAACTCTTTGATCTCATAGAAGTTCAAGTATAGTGATACTTGAGGATAGCATATGGGTGCTTGTTTTATGGAAACAAGTTCACTAAACATGGCTCGTACAAGAACTTTATTTGGTATAAGTAGCTCAAGTGTCTATGGAATTTGTTCTCGTGTGCTAGTCGTGTATATTAGTCCTCTAACTTATGATACCAGGTCATCTTGTATGGGAAGTTCATGGTTTAATTCCATCATGAATGAGTTCATAATAGATGGATGCTTATAGTAGTGTGGTTTTAGATAGGGCTTGAAACATATGAAGGTGAATAAGTGACCTAGAGAGGATTCACTGCTCCAAGGGACATCAAATACATATCGCATTTGCTCTTAGCTTTAGTTAACTCGATAAAGTCGTTACCCAATGCATGATGAATTTAGGAGAAATTATTTCTATAAATTCATAAGGTTAATTGGAAGTTGCAAAAACTAATATGGATTGATACATGAGTAAGCGTTGCTCTGTGCTCATGGTTTTTTTAGGATATCTGGTGCAAAGATCGAAGTACATTGAGATACTGGTTATTGAAAGGTTTCTTGAAAGGTCATATTGATTCTTTCAGCATATCAGGTGGCCATGATGCCTTGTTAGAGGCCAATCTTGGTCTACAAATATAAGAACACTTAATTGGATAATTATATTTATTGTCATTATGATGAGAGCCTAATATGTTACACACAATAAGATAATCTACTAGATTAAAATCGGGATTTACTTACATATGACTTAATTAAATAGAAGGTAAAATGAAGAGGACTTGATTGAATAAGTTTAATTAAGATTATTTAAGATATAAATTGGATTTATGAAATCTAATTAAAGATGTCTTAATATAAGAATTAAGATAAGAATGTCTTATCAAGATAATGTTTATTTGTAGACATGGTTTTAAGGACATTATTAAATAAAGCCAAATAATTGTATTTGGAAAAATTGAATAATTACTTTATAACTATTTAATATTATTTACATGAAATAAAATTGCTTGGGTTAGAAAATTTAATTATGAATTATATTATCTAACATGTAAATTAAAGGGTTGGACTAGAAGCCCTAATTATCAAATCAAGAAAGTTTAGTTGTGAACTACTCCAACATGGGCTTGCTAGTGGGCTAGGTGCATGGAATAGATGTTTTTTGTGTGATATTGGGCTAAATTATTAATAAGTTACTACTGAGGCCCAATCTTAGACAAGCTAATTAAAATAGTTTAAATTGAGTTCCAAGAAACACTGATAAAGCCTAACCTAGCTTGAGATGTTTGTAAATAAATAACTAATGCTTTTTGGCTTATTTTAGCATAAAAAACCTTAGGTGCCAACCTCTCTATTTCCTTATGGGGTTGGTGCAGTACTTCTCTAAGGGTATTTTAGAGCAAACATGGTTTCTACGTACTCTAAAATTGTTTCTGATAGTAATAAAGGTAGAAAATCAGTTTTTTACCCAAGAGGAATCAATTGGAATAAAAAATATGGATTTTTGGATTCGTTTACTATGATCTACGTAAAACAGCTACTTCCATATAGGGCAATATTTTTTTCCTCTTGGCATAATAAGTGTGGGTATTGCTCCTTGATCACTTCAGATCTGAAGCTGTTGGCTGTATAACTTTTTTTTGAGGCTTGAGAAGCCTTTTGGCTAGCATTGAGAACCACCAAACCATATAAAAGCTTCAATAGTCATTTGTGTGGATAACTATTAGAGGCATAACACTCAGACTGCTTTTGGCCTTATGAAGAGCTTGTAGTAATCAACCATGCTGCGTTTATGCTAGGTTAGCATACTTAGAGTTACGAGTCTCTAAGCAGGTATGATCTCTATCAGATCTATGTTTTGAATTGCAATCATATCACATTTATACCTCTTCCTAAGATCTTGAGGAAATTCAGGGTTTTTTTTGTTTAATTCCATTGTGTATATTTAACTCTGATTAAATTTTTTATCCCTATTGATATGCTTGAGCCCAGGATTTCCTTTCAGCCTATGGTTTGAAGATTACATGTGGTCTAGCATGCTGGTTTTTAGCAATAATCAACCATATTGATTTGTGTGTTGATCTAGTAATTTTCAATTTTGGTAAAATTTTGAAAAAAATTATTTTTTCTTTAATTTTTTAAAATTCGGACAGCATGTATTTTTGGGCTTTAATCATGTTTAAAAGTATTTAAGTAATTAATTAAAATTGTTTTTACTAATTCAGATTAAAGTCCTAACATATCTTGAGCTTTCTGGGTTGTTTTGATGTTGTTTTATCTATTTATGAGATTAAAAATTAAAGAAATTGTTTCATTTTAATTTTTAATCTTTCAATATGTTAATTTATGTTTATTATCAATATTGATTAGTTTAAAATATGTTTTTCTAATTAAATTGATCTTAGAGTCATCTGTCAATGTTTTGGTGTTGACTGTTACTAAGATGGCTTGTTTTAGTATTTTAATGGTGCTAAAATTTACAGCAGCTGTTAGTGCGACTTTTTCCTTGTTTTTCCACCTTGAAAGTGTCATGAAAAGTTCATAATACTTGCTGAAAAAAATTAAGTTAAATTGGAGTTGAAAACATTTCAATCTTGAGCCATATGGAATGCATTAGATGTACTTAATGTATGTAGTAGTTCATCTTTACTTCATTGCCTTGATGTGGCATCCATGGCAGCAAGAGGTTGCTGCAAATTTGCAGTATTTTTAGAGGGCTTATTGGGAGGAAAATAATAGATTTTGAGTTGAATTAGGATAACTAATATAGCCATGCATAGGGTAGACTCCTAGTTGGACTAAGACTCTTTTAAATGTTATGCCACCTTTTCCTACTCAGAGTAGGATTCATGTAACTTGGATTTTCTTTAAATTTTAAGTTTGATATGTTAAAATTAAGATAATCCAAAATTAAAAACAAAAAATTGCTAAAAATTAACAAAGTTGGCGCAATATACCTCTCTAGGAGGTTGTGTTCCATTAAAACTCATTATCAAACACTTAATTATCCAATTGTAGTAATTTTCTTAAATTGTTTAAGATATGAATTGGATAATACAATAAGCATGGAATTAAAATTTAATTAATTTTTTAATTGAAAAATAAATTTATTTTAAATAATTAATCCTAATTCAATTATGCTTTGTTCTAATAAGATTAGAATAAATGTTAATTATGTAAGAAAATTGTTTTCTTAATTAAATTAAATATGGATCAATTACTAAGACTTAAAAAAAATTTCAAAAAAAAGTTTCCTAAATGGTTTAGGAAATATCACATTTTAAATAGTTTGTCTAAATTAAGAACAAAGTTGTCTAAAAGTTAGATAATATCCTAATTAAATCAAACAGCCTAAAAGTTAGTTAAATTTAATGTCTTAAAATGTTGTTTTTCAAACGAAGTTTCCTAAATGGTTTGGGAAATATGAGATGCATAATGGTTTTGTCAAAATTAGGATAAAGCTGTTTAAAAGTTAGATAATATTCTAGTTAAGGCAAAACAACCTAAAGTTAGGAATGAGCAATTTGACAAGTTTCCTAAAAGTTAAGAATTTAATTGAAAATGTTTTAATTAATGAACTGAAATTGCTAAATAATTTGATAAATCATTTCAAATTGTTTGAAGAGATTTTTACAAATGACACATAAGGTCAATGAGATATTGGCTATGCTTATTTTGTTTCAAGCTTATAATATGATTTTGTTAGCATGAGAATGTTATGAACTAGACCTTAGTATGACTAGGTAATGAATGGTTGAAAATTTTGTGGTATTTATTTTATGAATAGGGTTTGCGAACCTTGCCTTCTTTTTTAATTCTAGCTTGTAATTTTTTTCTCACCAACTCCTCTTGGATGTAACTTGAGGTTTCTTACAAAGATATGTAACAATTACATAGGACTTTTAGATTTATATTTAGGTTACGATTAGAATTTATGTAAATCCAAGATGTAAAAAGATGATGCCAAGAAGAAAGGACCAAGGATAGCATCATCAAGACTTGCAAAGACCTTATATGATATCCCTAAGAATTTGACCAACTAATTTCCTAATTGCTAAAGGAAACTAGATAGATGAAGTCCATAATTATCCTAGTAGAATGCATGTGTTAGATTTATTGTTGAATTTATATATATGATATATAATATATAATTAAATAAATGTTAAGCATGCTAATCAAACAAAGCAATGAGACCTAAGTTAAATAATAAAAATCTATTGTAAAATATTAAGTCCATGCCTAAGCATGATCAATCACCTTCCATTGTTCATAACAAGATACCCAAGTTTCAACTACGGGGATTTATTGAGTTGCTCAAGGTCTCTTCCACTGTAATTGCTTGGGTTATGAATAATGGGTCTTATTAAACTATTGTTGTATAGTCTGGATATGTCACAGTTGCTCATATGATTTTAGAGGTGATGGTTAGTGAAGTGCATATAATGTATTTAGGTAAAGAGGTACCCTTAATTGATCTAGGAGTTGCATAGAAATGTAACCGGTAAACTAAGTTACCTACCCAATTAGTGTTACATGATTTGTTGAGTAGCTTAAGGTTGTGTAAAGGGGAAAAGGGTTTCTAGCTTATTAAGAAGATTCAAACATTGAGCTTCATGGATTATGGTTAAGGGCTATAATCTAGATAAAATGATGAAGGTAGTCATTAAAGTTACAAAGCCTTACTTAATGATTGAAATTGCAAACTATTAACTATAAAATATTTAGGTTCATAATGGATATAAACAATAAGTGACTGCTAAGTTAGCATACATGATGCTAATAAGTTTTAATAGGCTAGACTCTATTGATTAGTCCTACAATATTAAGGTTTTCTTAATACTATTTGAAAGGCATATCCAAGAATAGCCCACTAAGTCAGGGGCAGTCTATCAGCTTCATATTAATGACCTTTATCAAGCCACATTGTGATGATGACTAGTATGATGCTTGAACTCTGAAAAAAGCAAGTGGCTATTTCAGCTCATGAAACCTCAAAGAATTGTTCTATAAGGATAATCATAATGAGAGGTTCGACATCTCAAAGGATTTGTTCCTAAGCAAGATGTCAAAAGCTAGCCTAATTAAGCCTCATATGATAGGATGTATTTCAAGACCTCCACACTTGAGATGGATCATGATCCATGGATTGTCTATATACTTTCTTTTGAAGAAAGAAAACGAAGATGATAAGGGAATATGCCAACATAGTGGATGGTTAGATTGATAGAGTAAAGATTGTAAGGAAAATTTTGATATGATCAAAATTAGGAAACTTCTAGAAGTTTCAATATTAGATATACACTAAGATTAATTCACTTCTCTTGGTATGTGATACGTAGAAGTTGGTGCTTAAATATGTTTGACATATTGCGAGGCCCAAATAAAAGGAGTAGTAAAAATGGAACATAGATAATGGCAACCTTTTTTATATTTATTAAGGCTTGCCTTCTTGATTAATCATTTTAAAGTATAATCTTGATTTATTCATAAACATAAGATCTTTATTTTGGCAGTTACATGCCAATTGAGGATGATTACTGGTATTCGATGTTGACCTTAGATTTAGTCTTTATTGAATAAATAATTAAACATGGAATTTGTTCTATGTTATGAATCATATTATTCTCAAACATGCGACTTGCAATAGTACTGAGAATATTAAATGGCCTATAACTTATAAGACTTAAAGAATAGTTTTTGAATCCAGTTCCCTTTAAATCTACACATGTAAGATTTTATTAGGGCCATTTATGATTTTTTAAAAGTTAAATATCATAATTTGACTTAATGATAAATAGTCATGATGTTAAGAATGCAATAATTTTGGAAAGTGTTCCCAACTAGAGAGGATTGTATGTTTATAACCTTTAACAAACTCTTTTGTTTAGGCTTACAAAAGGACTTTCATTCAGATAATTAGCTTACAAGCTAATAAAAGATTCCTAATAGTCGTTAAAGTAACAACTTAGCCATATGATTAGAATCTAGGTCTCGTTGTGATTTCAATAGTTAATGACTTTGAAAATGGGTTTATCATGAATATAATCGAAATATATTCTCACAATAGCACTCAGGCTTTGTCCAAGTTGAGACACGATTGCTAATCGAAATAGTTCAACATTGGATGCGCTAGCAATTGGCTTAATGCAATTGGGAGATATTAGCATATACCCTAGAGCCAGTTGGCTTAAATGAGGCATATATGAATTAATAATGCAAACCAATTACTTTAGTTAGTGATTCAAGGTTTTCCTTTAAGTTAGTGGCATGTCCAACACTCATGCAAACACTAATTGGATGAAGCCTATGAAACATTCTGGCCTTGCAAAGTTAGCAATAAGTTACGATGATAAGAACTTTATGCATTAAGGTCATGTTTCTAAAAATATTCCTAGTCATCATATTATCAAGACAGGATATTGACAATGCACAAAGACTACCATATGCTAAGCCTCTATTCATGTGATGCATGTAACTCTTTGATCTCATTTAAGTTAAAGTATAAAGATACTTAGGAATAGCATATAGGTGCCTGTTTTATGGAAACAAGTTCATTGAACATGGCCCCTATGAGAAATCCACTTAGTGTAACTCACTTAAGTGTCTATAGAATATGTTCTCATGTGTTAGTCGTGTATATTAGTCCTCAGACTTGTGATACCCATCTTGTATAGAAAGTTTCCTGGTTTGATTCCATCACAAACAGGTCCACAATAGATGGATGCTTATGGTAGGGTGGTTTTGGGTATAGTATGATCCATATGAAGGTGAATAAGTGATCTAGAGAGGATTTGCCACTCCAATTCACATCAGAGACGTGTCTTATTTATTCTTGGCTTCGCTTAACTTGATAATGTCATTGGCCAATGTATGATGAATTTAGGAAAATTTGTTTTTCCAAATTCATGAGGTTAATTGAAAGCTATCAGAACTAGTATGGATTGATACATAAGCAGATGCTACGCTATGCTTATGGTCTTTCCAAGATATCTAGTGAAAGGACGGAAGTACGCTGTGAGGTTGGTTATGAAAAGGTTTCTTGAAAGGTCATATTGACTTTTCCTACATATCGGGTGCCGTTGATGCCTTGCTAGAGGCCAATATTGGTCTATAAATAAAAATACACTAAATTGGGTAATTATATTTATTGCCATTATGATAGAAGCCTAATGGGTCACACGTAATCAGATGATCTATTGGATTAAAATGGGGATTTAGTTAAGTATGACTTAATTAAATAAAAGGTAGAATGAGGTGGACGTAATTGAATAAGTTCAATTAAGAATAATTTTAGGCATAAATTAGATTTATGAATTCTAATTAGAGATGCCTTAATATGGAATAATGATAAGAATGTCTTATCAAGATACTATCTATTTATAGACAAGGTTTTATGGATATTATTAAATAAAGCCGAATAATTGTATTTGAAAAATTAAATAATTATTTGGTAATTATTTAATATTATCTACATGAAGTAAAATTGTTTTACTTGGGTTAGAAATTTAATTATGGATTATATTATCTAACATGTAAATTAAGGGGTTGGGCTAAAAGCCCTATTTTCAAGTTAAGAGAGTTTAGTTGTGAGCTACTCCAAGTTGGGCTTGTTAGTAGGCTTGGTGCATGGAATAGCCACCTTTGATGTGCTACTAGGCTAAAATATTAACAAGTTTTATTAAGGCCTAATCTTGGACAAGCTAATTAAAATAGTTTTGATTGGCATTAGAAATTTGACAAAACTATGTTGTCTAATGGGTTTCGCATTAACGAATGCCATAAATATGTATACATAAAGTATATGAATAAGGGATTTGTCATTGTTTGTCTGTACGTAGATGATATGTTGATCTTAGGCAGTAATGATGAGATCATTAGAGCTACCAAAGCATGGTTGACTAGTGAATTGATATGAAAGATATGGGTATATTGATATGAATTTAGGAATTAAAATTTCTAAATCACAAAATGGCTTATTTATTGACTTAGGATCATTATGTGAATAAGATCCTTGAGAGATTCAATAAGAATTATACCAATATAGCCAAAACATCTATATATTGGTGAAGTAATATCTTAAGTGCAATATTCAAATATAGTTGGTAGCTTAGTATATCTTATGAATTGCACAAAACCTAACATAGCATATTCGGCAAGCAAATTGAGTAGATTTACAAGTAATCCTAAAGAGAATCATTGGAAGGCCATTGTAAGAGTACTTAGATATCTAAGTACAACTTGAGTTATGGACTACACTATATAAGATCTCTGGTTGTACTTGAAGGATAAAGCAATGCAAATTGGATATCTAATACTAAAGAGTCAAAATCCACTAGCAGATTTGTCTTTACTATTGGAAGAGCTGTAGTGTCTAGTAAATCTTCTAAACAAACATGTATAGCTAGGTGCACAATGGAATATGAGTTAATAGATTTAGATAAAGCTGGGGAATAAGTAGAGCAACTTCAAAACTTTTTAAAAGATATTCCATATTGGCTGAAACCTACGCCGATAATATGTAAACATAGCAATAGCCAATTTGCAACTAGTAAGGTGTAAAGTAGTTCAGATAATGGTAGATCTCGACATATTCATCAAAGACACAATATCATGAGATAGTTGCTCCCAAATCAGATACATAAAATCAAGGGATAATATTAAGGATACGCTAATGAAAGTTTTAATGAGAGAGCAAATCTATAAATCATAGGAATGAGACTTAAGCATATAAATTAAAAGTTACATAATGGCAACCCAACTTGGTTGATTAGACATCCCAAGATCTAGGTTTAAAAGGACAACCGAATCATGTTAACTTAAAGTGAGCATTAAAAGACTTAAAACAATTTTACTTATTTCTATGGTGAATTAGTGCTGCTTATAAAGGAGTTGGGATAAGCATTTTTACAGCTTGATGAAATCAAATGGGGTGTTATAGGATGCTTTTGGTAAAAGACCATGTATATGAATGTGAAACATGGTCATTTTTATGAGAATTGATAAGGCTAAATTTCTATAGCACTCACAGAAACCAAGACATGTTCGAGACCAAAATGAACACAACCATGAGATTGTTTTGGTTTACAAACCAAGGCTGAATAGTTCAAGACATCATGTTCACTAATTAGCTAAGTAACTTTGATAGTTGTGGCCATGAAAGGTTGAAGAACAAAAGCTACCAATCTTGATGCAATAACATTTAATAGTTATTCTTTTTCACATTCGTAGTTAGTTTGTCATTTTAATCAGACAATTTTCATTCATATGGTAGATTATTGGATTTTAATGACATTTAAAGGTGTATAAATACAAAATACGTATAAGTATACATATTTGTCATATGATATACATAGGTTGTCATACATATATACACAATGTATGATTATAATACATGATTGATATCCATGTTAAATGAGAAATTGGTCTTATTATGTCCTGTTGAAGATGAAAAAAATTGAATAATGTTGTTGAGTGATGTGATCACACATGGGTAACATAGTGCTATGCTATGTGTTTTTTATAAGCATAGTTTTATTATAGGTTAGGTTCCAAAGGGCACCCAACTTTTTGTGTGAGGGATGAAGCCTATACAAGCTTGAACCACATACATGCCTGCCTTGAATTGAACCGAATTAGGCTAGGCCAAGTTTAGGCTTAGGTTGAGGTTATGCAGGCCTTACCATTTTGGAGCTCAATTGAAATCAACCATTTTTTTAAGAGATGTCTCATTCAAACTGGTTTCTATTTAAAAAACTTGTTTTTTTTGTCTAAACAATTATGTCCATTTGGTTTTTAGCTTTGATATAGTTGCCCATAATAGTTTTCAAGTTTATTTAGTTTATTTATATTGTTTGAAAATCCTCTATCTTCCTTATCTATTTTGTCAGCATCCATATCCATGTTTGAAAGAGAAATATGCTGCATCTTCTTTGTTTACTAAGTCTGGATTAATAATGCTTTCAATACATGATGTGACTGAGGAGACCAAGGAGACAAATTACGAAAACTGTCAAGCACTCAAGGTAGGCAATAATTTTTTCTGCATCTATCTCACATCGATGACTCGACCTCTCCCACCTATAGGTAATTTT
>JBBYHK010482992.1:0-74400 GCA_038382065.1 Adansonia grandidieri | reverse complement strand
ATAACAAGATGCATGGACATGGCATAAAATGCATAAGCAAGAGATATCAAACTAATGAGGATGAAATGAGGCATTTTTGCACATCTAAGGAGCATTAAAGCATCCAAATCCTAAACTACCACAACCAAAAGCCACAATAATACATGATAATTCTAAGAGGGTGATGGAAACATGGAAAGCTCACTAAAATGATAAAGGTGTTGAAAAACAGAAAATGTGAGTGATAGAGTAGGAAGTTATGCCACTAAAACCTCAACTTTAGCCAAAGAGTAGTAGCAAAGATGACTTGAATTTCCTTCTTTTCCTTATTGTTAATAAATAAGAAAAAAAGAGAGAAACAATGAGGTTTTGGTTCTGGATGGATGAAAGTGATTTTTAGAATGTGTAGAGGTTGAGAGTGAGTGTTTTGGGGTTGTTTTTGGGTAGTGGGTGAAGAGCTACGGGATTATGATTTTTTTGGTGTAGGAATGTGTTTTTGGAAGTGTAAATGAGCTGGAATCTAACCTTTTTCTGCTAAGATAGAAGCTGTCCATTTATACCAACTTTTTGGAGCCAATTTGGTGGTGTTTTTAGCCATTTCTCAAGGGAGACAAGGTGATGTCAGCATGGTGGCTATAGAGTGGCTGTAGGAGGCAGCTTGCTGCCAATGTGATAGGTATAGGGTGACTGGTTTAAATGCTAAAATGATTTTCCAGAAACTAGGGTGGCTGATGGTGACATTGGCCAACAACTAAGGAGGAGAAGGGTGATCAAATGACATTGACCCTTTTGATCCAATTTAGACTAAAAAATGTTTTGATTAATTTAAAAGTCTAAATTCATAATCTGACATGTGTTTTAATCTTTCTTGATGCAAAGAAATAAGTTAATATCGAGTTTTGGATCAATGGTGAATGAGTCAAAAATGCTCGGACCATAAAAATGGCTTGCATGTATCGATACATTGCACAATGTATCGATACATTTGGTCTAAAAACCTTGTGTGTATCGATACAATGAACATTGTATCGATACAATGATCATTGTATCGATACTATGAGGATACAATGTTCATTGTATCGATACTATGAACCACTATATCGATACATGTTGATATGTATCGATACATTTCTTTATAGAATGCATGTTTTGGTCCTAGCATGGCCTAGTATCGATACATGAGGTCTTGTATCGATACAGAGGCTTATGTATCAATACATCTACATGTTGTATCGATACAAATGGGGACATTTCAAATTTGTGGCAAGTTAGAGCATTGTATCGATACATGAGAACCATGTATTGATACATTCAAGTAAAATTGTGAATTTTCTAATATATTTTATCCCCGGATACCTTGGACTATGTCATTTGATGCCACATCTTTGCATTTACCTTTGATATGATCCCTGGGCCTTCTTAACGTCCTCAAAATACCTTTTTGCTGGGCGACAATGATCGCCTCCTTTTACGTCCATGCTCTAGATTGCTAAAAATTAGCCCAAACAAAATAAGGTGTCTACAATTTCTATAATGACTTGTATCGATATCGATAATGGTTTCGCACAACCTTAGCTACTACCAAGCCTTTATATCTATACGACTAAGGTGTGTATCGATACACACCCTTTTTGAATCATTCCTGATGCCTTGTATTAATACTTTGAAGGGTTTAAGCATAGTATCGATACCTTGATACTATGTATCAATACATTTAATATCTTAGCAGATAATTTAGTGAAATTCTTCTAAAAAATATTCTAAGTGATATTAAACAATTAAAACATTATTTTTAAAAGATATAAATCAATAAGGTAATTTCAAAAACATTTTCACAAAAAAGTTATATCAAAACTATTATATCAAAGCTAACAATGTTACTTGAGCTGTAATCCTTGATTATTAAATGATGAGAACTTGATAAGATGATTGATTAGATGAGCATTTTTATCTAGGTAAAATTGGCTAAATGAATTTTATTAGATTAGAATTATGGTTGATTAGTAGATAGTGAATAGAATAGGTAGTATGCTACATGTTTGATAATATGTTTGTTTAGAGTGTTTTTACTTGAGTTTTCATAAAGGAACCCCCAAAAACAAGCCTTAGCTCATTCAATCAATGAGCAGTGGAGGTTTGGTTTTATAAAATAAGTTCTTTCAAGAATAACTCGGGGATATTCAAAAAAAAGCTAGAATTTGGAGTTGATTTGGAGCAAAAAAAGTATATTTCGTAAGTGTTTTAACTAAATTTTGTGGATAAACTTGGAGAGTCTTGTTGAGAGCCATTAGGAAAAGTTTAAGTGTGTTAAATATAGGTGTTTTGGAGTCATTTGGATGTTGGTTATTAAAGGGAAACTCTAGGCTCATGCTTATTAAAATAAACATAAAACATTTAATCATATTAAACATACACAGTGAAAAATAAATAAAAAATACTCGAATTTCCTCAGGATCTTAGGTGTAGATGTACATATGGTCGATTTTGGTTATTTAAAACATATATCTTATTGGAAAAACTAATCAAATTGCCCAACGAAATTTTAAATATTTTTAAATAAATCATACTAGATCATGTTGTCATATATAATGAAACTACCATAACCGATTACCTAAGTTGTAGATTTGCAGATGCTGTCCAATAATTCCTATAGTAGATCCGTATGAAAGCTTTAACTAACTAGCCTTCTTCACTATTCGCCAATTCCTGGATAGTAGAGTGTGTGGGCATTTTTTGTCTGAATCAACTCTAAAATCATAAAGCTTGATTCTTTTTCAAGACCTTCTTTGTTCTGACAAGTTAAAAATCATGAGATGATGTGATTAGAAACCCTAGAGGTGGCACAATTGGTCTAACTTGAAACTTTAGAGGTTGCCTTTTATTTATATCCGATAAGAAGGTGACCCTTATTTTAATTTTTTAATTAAAATAATTATTTTACCATCTTCTTAAAAAAAAACCTAGTTGGCCACCAACCCTAATATGGGTATTGCCCAAAATTTGGCCAAGTTGTAATATACCCATACATTATTTTGGCCCAATTTATATTAAAGAGTTTAGGTTGTTTAATCTGAGTATATTAAGTAATTTTGATTAAATGATTAATTTTATTTAACCAAGTAATTTTTCATAACTCCGATTCTAATTCAAAGTAAAATCATGGCAATTTTATTTGAATAGAATAACTATATTCTAATTATCAAAATAAAATAATTAATTTTAATAAAAAATTAAAACAAAATAATTTTTCCTTAATTTATCTAGAATATTATTCATATTTAATTTATAAATAAATATTTAGACAAGACTTTACGAATTTAAATTAATTAAACAAGTAATTTTTAATACCTATTTAATTTAAATTAATTCTTATATTTATCAAAAGATAAATATAATTAATTTAAATTACTCATACTTGTCTACATAAATATTTAATCAAATAATCATATATTCTAAATATATTAATACCAAATATTATTTTCTTTTATTTATAGGAAAAATGCCTACACTCCTATAATGGGTGCACTTGGCACTACTTTACCATATTAAGAATCATCCAACTTTGGGTATTTCAATCCATAACCATTCGTTAAGGAATTATATTGAGCTAGTGGAAGGACCACTTGGACATATACAATTAGACTCTAATAATCTATGTATTAATTATTCTATACCAAATAAATAATCACTTAATTATTAATGTCAAAGTAATATCACTAAATACCTGAGATTGCATTCCAAGTTATATATCTATTATGTAAGCTCTTGAAGGGAATCTGTATTCTCGGTGAAGTATGGGCTCATGCAATAATAGCATTTAAAACATTACAAGATAACATAAATATGCAACAAAAACAATAAACACGGAAATAGCTAGACTTCCTTGTAGACCTTTAGGAGGGATAGAAATGTGTAAGAAATTAAAAAAATCAGATTTAATTAAAATTAAATCATACATAAATGGGACATTTCCTAACTCTTAAAAATTGTAATGTGGAGTAATATTCAATCTGAGAAAACTTAAAGGTGGGTGGCTTGGTGTCTAATCGAATCTACAAGGTCATGAGCAATGCACTTGTCTTGCCTTTAATAGTAATCCAAATAGATAATAATGGAAGCCTTCTAAGGATCAGTGATTCTTTAGTGCTAGCTAAAAGACTCAAGGAGTCTCAACCAAAAGATGATTGTGACTCATTGCTTCATTCACTCAATCCAAAATAATTTTGGGATAAGTGTTTTCTCCCAAATAATGGAAGAATGGAGCAAGGAATGAGGAATTATAGGTGGCGGTAATGGTGGTTTTTCATCCCTCAAGATTTTAGCACTTAGAGAAAACAAGAGCGAACACAATTTCTCATTTTTCTATCACTTTTTTCAAGTGTTTTGGTTCCATACTTACTAACATAGCTTAGCTAAAAAATCACCATAATCCTATTAAGGAAAGTTTTGTTAAATTTAATTACTTAACTAGGTGAAACTCCTTCACTTTAAGTAATCTTAATTTGATCCTAACTCTTATCCATGGTGGCCGAACCTAGACCATAAAATAGGCACTATGAATTTTAGCCAAGGCATAATGAAGGTAGACTTAATTCATGCTATGCGTGCCATAAACTATTTAGCTAAGCTAGGTATCTTTAGAGATTTAATGTACATTTATCTCCTTTATATATATATCAAATAAATAATTTAACTTATTTTATTTAATTATCACATAATTAAATTAAGATAAATTGAATAAAAATGCATTTATCTAGTTTAAATAATCTTTTTATGAATTTTAATCTAAATAAAACTCATAAATTAATTAAAATAATTTTAATTTAGTAATAATCTTATTAATATTAATTATCTAAATAATTAATATTTTGATAAGATTATTAAGACTTTTTGGCTAAAATAATTCCACCATATAATGTGTTAATTTAGACTTATCCATCCAGGCATAGTCTGTCTTAATTCAGACATTATCCATTTAGACATTGAATGTCTTAGTTTAGACGTAAGCCAAATAAGATAATCGTATTTACAATGTCTTAAAAAAACAACTAAATTTAGATCTTATGATTAATTTTTGTCTTAAATTAATTCTTAATTGAACTTTTTAATTAAGTCATCCATTTTACCATCTTTTATTTAATTAAGTCAAACTTAATTAAATGTCGATTTTAATATGAAAATATCATCTTATTATGTGTGACCCATTAGGTTCCTAATATGTTGGTAATGAATGTAATTAATTAGATTAATTACATTCATAGATCAAGAGCAAGATTTAGCAACCCATCATGAACACTCAAAAGTTGAAGAGTCAATGTGACTTCATTGAAACCTTTCAGTAACCAGCCCAGCAGTGAATACGGTACTTTCACCATATATCCCTGAATGAGCACAGGCATGCTACAGTGTTTACTCATACTTTAGTCCATGTTTGATCTTGCAACTCAAGGTAACGATCATGAATCTACGAGGAATGATTCCTTGTAATTCACTATGCTCTGGCTAGAGACTTTAATCTAATTAACCATAGTCAAGATCATTTGAGATATGTCTCTAATGTCACTTAGAGTGGTGAATCCTTTTTGGATGACTCATTCATCTTTAGTATGTTTTATATCATACCTAAAACCCCCCTTATTTGGTATCTATCTATTGTGGACCTATTTTTGATGATTTCTAAGTATGATACTCTACATATAAGGTGACCTGGTATTACAAGTCTAAAGACTACTTACAAAACTGATATATAAGAACATACTCCATGGACATTTAAGTGACTAATTCTAAATGGAGTTCTTATACAAGCCATGTTCAGCGAACTTCTTTCCACAAAACAAGTACCCCTATGCTATCCCCAAGTATCCCATATACTTTAAATCATGAGACTAGTTGTATACATCATTTGCATAGAGGCTTGACACATGCTAGTCTTTGTACATTATCAATTCCCTATCTTGATAATACGATACTAAGAATATTTTTAGAAACATGGCTTTGATGCATAAAGATCTCACAATTATAACTCTTTACAATTCTTTTGTAGGGCCATTGTGTTTTAAGGGCTTCATCTAATTAGTGTTTTGATGTAGGAGCATTAACAATTAGGAGTTCTATTTCATTTTAAATTCTATTGGAATAAAGAAATTCATTTAGATCTATGTTTAGGATTCTAGTTTAATTAGATTATTGTTTAGGATTAGAGTTTTAGTTTTGATAAGTTTTATGATTGAGCTTAATTAGTATTCTACTACTAAATCTAGTAAGAGTAGGAGTTCTAGCCTCTATATATGCATCTAGGAAGTTGCTACAAAATATTCGATTATTATTTTATTATTCTATCTCAAAGGTTTCTTTCTAGAACCTAAATATCTCTATAGCATTAATTTTCTTGACTAATTCAATTTTCTTGTGTTCTAGCTATTTCTATCATCTCCACCCTGCATTAATTTGGTATCAGAGCCATGGTGGGATGTGCAAGGGGCCATGGAAGAGGGAATCAAGAATAGCAAATAGAGTTGATGGAGTTGAGGTGTATGGTGGAGGATTTGTTGCAAGCTGTGCAAGCCTTACAGCGACAAATACATATGGGAGCCTAAATGGAGATACCAAAAGGTAACCACAATCTTTTTGACTTGTCAAAAGGTGGTCTTGAATATGTTTCAGATGAAGGAAAGCTGAAGAACCCTTTCCATAATACTAGACCTACAAACATTATAGTACGAGGTGAATTGGAAAATGACTATTGCATGCTCTCGAGTTAATGAGATGAGGGGCAAAGAACCAAGTGAATTGTTTTCATGCGGAGTTACCTGAGAAAGACTATTTGGAATAAGAAGCCACTATAGAAACTTATTTTAAAAAAGAAAAAGATCTAGAACTACCAAATCTAATTTATGATAAATATAATGACGGTGAAAAGTACGTAGATATATACCTTGCACAAGGAGAATCTTTGATGCTTAGGAGGGTGATGATTATTGCTAGCCAAGATGATAGAGAGGATTGGATAAGGAAAAGTATTTTTAGGACACATGTTACGTGTGGAGATAAAGTGTGTAATGCCATTATTGAAGGGGGTAGCCAAAAAAACTACATTTTTAAAGAAATAATGGAAAAACTAAAGCTACCTATAGAAAAACATCCTTTTTCATATAAGATTTAATAGGTTAAGAAGGGATTTGAGATATCTGTAAAATTTTAATGTTTGGTTAAATTTACTATAGGTAATAATATGGATGATGAGGCATTCTACAATATGGTACAAATGGATGCGTGTCATATTTTTTTGGGCCGACCTCGGCTATTTGATCATGATATGCAACATTCGACCAAAGAAAACACTTATTCTTTTCATAGAGGTGGGGGAAAATATACATTGCATTCTTAAAAGGAAGTAGTGACGCACAAGATTGACAAATTGAATGGGCTTTTAAAGGCTAAAAAGTTAGTGAGTGAAAGTAAAGAATTATGGGTTGTATTTGCTGTGGTCAGCAAAATAATAAATACTGTTTAAGAGGAAAATTTGAAGGAACAACCCAAGAAAATTAAGAAATTGTTAACGGAGTTTGCTGACTTGGTTAGTGACTCTTTGCCATAGGGGTTGCCACCTATGAGAAGCATTTAACACACTATAGATTTGGTGCCTAGAGCATCTTTACCAAATTTGCCAGCATATTGAATGCCACTAGTTCAATGACTAGAAATTCTAAGACAAATTGAGGACTTGATAAGGAAAAGACTAGCGTGTGAAAGCAAAAGTCCATATGCTTGTTTAGCTCTGCTAGCTCCTAAGAAGGATAAATCTTGGCGGATGTGTGTTGACAGCTGAGCTATAAACTAGATTATGATTAAGTATCAATTTCTCATTCCTTGATTGAAGGACATGCTCGATCAATTGGCAGGGTCCAAAGTATTTTCTAATATTGATTTAAAAAGCAGATATCATCAAATCAGATTAAGAGAGGGAATTGAATGGAAAATTACTTTTAAAACTCCTGAAGGCTTGTATGAATGCTTAGTAATGCCTTTTGGCCTATCTAATGCCCCTAATACATTCATGCAAGCCATAACTGATGTATTTAAACCCTTCTTACAATATTTTGCTATTGTATATTTTAATGAATTCTAGTTTATAGTTCGAGTAAGGAAAAGCATTTACAGTATCTACAGCAAGTTTTAGAGGTGTTACAAAAGGAGAAGCTCAATGTGAATTTAAAGAAGTGTTCATTTTTGTAAACTAAGGTTACATTTCTGGGGTTCATTATTTCTGATGAAGGGCTAAAACCAGATCCTAAAAGGATTCACGCAATCGAGGGCTGGCCAACACCAAAGTTTTTCAAAGAGGTTAGAAGTTTCATAGGTTAGCTTCATTTTATAGGAGATTTATAAGAAATTTTAGTGCTGTTATGAGTCATATACTAAAATTTTGAAGAATGATAGTTTCAAGTGGACAAATTCTACTCAAAAGGCCTTTGAACACATCAAAATACTCATGACCAAAGTACCTATTCTAGCATTACTAGATTTTAATGAACTTCTTATTGTAAAATATAATGCTTCCCAAAATGGTATTGGGGTTGTTGTTAGTCAAGAAAGGAGGCCTTCGGAATTTTTTAGTGAAAAATTATCTAATGTTAAACGTAGTTACTTTACTTATGATTTAGAGTTATATGCTTTGGTTAGAGTGATCCAACACTGGCAACATTATTTGGCTTATAAGGAATTTATTGTTTATACAAACCATTAAGCATTGAAGTATTTAAGTTCTCAAAAGAAACTCAAGGGTCATCATGTTAGATGGAGTTCATTTTTGGATAAGTTTAATTTCTCTTTGAAGTATAAAAAAGGAGAAACCAATGTCGTTGCAGATACATTAAGTAGGTGAACTTTGATTTTAACCATAATGAGTTCTCAAGTTATTGGATTTGAAGAGTTAAAAAACCAATATCAAACATATCCCTATTTCAGTCAGGTGGTGAAAGATTTACAAGGACCAAAAGCAATAGATAAGTTGCCATACAGATTGCATGAAAGATATCTCTTCAAGGGTAATCAACTATGGATTCTCGATGGATCATTTTGAGAACAAATCATAAGAGAACTTCATGGGAATGGATTAGATGGACATTTTGGCCGAGACAAAACAATGGCTTTAGTCATGGATCGTTATTTTTGGCCTCATATGTTCAAGGATGTGAGTAGGTTTGTAAGGTGATGTGCTATTTGTCAATTTGGTAAGGAAAGTTCTCAAAATATAAGGCTGTATACTCTATTACCAAAACCAAATTCGCTTTGGATTCATTGAAGTATGGATTTTGTGTTGGGTTTGCTAGAGACTTCAAAAAGGCATGACACTATCTTTGTACTCATAGATATATTCTCTAAGATGGCCCATTTCATTCCTTGTTCTAAAACAGCAGATGCTTCTTACATTGCTGATTTACTTTTCAAGGAAGTAGTATGTTTGCAGGAGTTCCAATGTCTATTATTTCTGATAGGGATGCTAAGTTTTTAAGACATTTTTGGAAGACTTTATAGCATAAAATAGGGATAGGTTTGAAGTATTTTAGCACATGTCATCCTCAAATAGATCGTCAGACTAAAGCTATTAATCGTAGTTTAGGAAACTTGCTAAGGTGTTTGGATAGAAATCATGTGAAGGGTTGGGATTCAATTATTTCGCAAGCTGAGTTCGCTTACAACAACTTTGTTAATCTAACTATTATGAAGACACTTTTGAGGTTGCTTATGGCCTTAAACTATAACATGTGCGTGACTTGGTGCCTTTACCCCAAAAAGCTAGAGTGAGTGATGATGGGGAAGCTTTTGCTGAACATATTCACAGCATTCATAAAGAAGTTCAAGATGCATTCAAAGCTAGCAACGCAACATATGGTAGTGCAGCTAATCAACATAGACATTTTAAGGAATTCAATAGAGGAGATTTGGTGTTGGTCTACTTGAGGAAAAAAATGGTTCCTAAAGGTGCCTATCATAAGTTTAAGTCTAAGAAATTTGGGCCATATAAAGTGCTTAAAAAGTTAGGTTCGAATGCCTATTTATTAGAGTTACCTACTAACTTACAGATCTGTCTTATTTTTAATGTCTTAGATTTGTATGAATTTGAGGGATCTAATGAAGAAAAACCAAGTACAATTGCTAAACAAGTTAGCCCGATTTGGGCCAAGAAAGATAACATTATCCAAGAAGTTTTCGACATCAAGGAAGTAACATCTAGAAGGGAAATATTTATCGAAGGTTCTTAATTAAATAGCTGGGAAAACTAGCTTGTGAAAGTGCCTGGATTTTAAAGGAAGAATTGAGGAAAGTTGATATAGAAATGTGCGAAAAAGTTGCTAAAGCCTTTTCTAAAGATATTACTAGTCTTTCAACCAGAGGAGAATGATATAGGAGCATTAACATTTAGAAGTTCTATTTCATTTTAAATTTTGTTAGAATAAAGAAATCCATTTAGATCTATGTTTAGGATTCTTGTTTAATTAGATTATTGTTTAGGATTAGAGTTTAAGTTTGGATAAGTTTTATGATTAAGCTTAATTAGTATTCTACTAGGAATACTAAATCTAGTAGGAGTATAAGTTCTAGCCTATATATATGCATCTAGGGAGTTGCTACAAAGTATTCAATTATTATTTTATTATTCTATCTTAAAGGTTTCTTTCTAGAACCTAAAATTTCTATAGCGTTATCTTTCTCGACTATTTGAATTTTTTTTGTGTTCTGGCTATTTCTATCATCTCCACCTTCCATCATGTTTGCATGATAGTCAATCATGCCATTAACATGAAGGAAAACCTTTGTTACTATGATATTGTAACATGCACATAGTTAATGACTGTGTATCCTATGTCCCAATTAGATTGGTTCAAGGGCATTCACTAATAGCTTTATGAATAGCCTTTTGTTCCAATAACCTTATTATCTGTGTAATACCCTAATGTGATATCCATGATCAACTTAAAGTTAAAGTTAATTTTATCTACTTGATCATATTATCTTAAAATTCCATTATACTCTCTATGTGACTAATTTTCAACCACATATGAACAATTTATCATATGACATACAAATAAACGAGGCCTAATCCATTTTCACTATCCCATATAATGCCTTTTAAGAGGGTAACCTTAACTCTTTATTAAAGCTATGATTCCATATCCAGAAGTAAAGCTCTCATTGAGTATAAGTCATATACCCAACCAACTGATCTAATAGCTTACTATTTCGAGATGCTTTAGCATTTAGAATATCAAAGCATACAAGTTTACCCATGGAGTCAATCACCTACTTAGGATTAAGGTAATTACACAATGAACGTCAAAAGTGAATTAATCCAAGTAAACATACTTATTAATGGATTAATTGCACTTTGGTCTAGTCTTATATATCACCACCTCTTGCAATTTATCTATGTCTCTACTTAGGGTCAGCCTACCCCAAATGGCTAAGATAAACTATCTCCCCAATTGGATTTAGATGGCATAATAGTCTTAACATGAGTTAATTGCTCACATCAACCCCATAGACTATGGATGATGAATATAGACTAACCTTAGAATGCTGTCTTATCGTGTATAAAGTCCATTATATGCAACATTTTAATAGTATAAACACAAGTAGTTAATAAGCCATATTTGCTTACATTTACTTTAACATGTAAACTAAATAAGGATGAAATGGCAGTGAATGAAAACTCAAATATATAAATATGAATAATTAGTTCAACCTAATAAAATACACCATTATGTTTTTCATCCTTGGGGCATTTTTAATAGATCTGATATAGACCTTACCTATTTAGAGACTCATTACTTTGAGTATGTTGATCCCAGCATAATCATTGCCATAGCTTGGTTACTTCAATCTCTTTTTAGAAGCCATAAGTAGCATAAGTTTCCTACCTTTATTGGTAATCCACATAGATGTTTGTTAAAGCCTTCATGAGGTCTAGTGGTTTCCTTTTGCTAGCTATAAGGCTTTAGAAGCCCTAAACAAAAGGTAGGAAGCTGTTGCTTTCAATCTCACATAACCAAGAATAGTTCTTAAAAGTTATAAGGAAGTAAGGATATGAGATAAAGCTATAGGGAAGCTTTAGGGATGTCACGAAGGCAATATTTTACCTTCTATGTTAGTATATGCCCTACAACCAATTGGATTGGATAAAGCATATAATAATTAATAATGCAAACCAATCACTTTAGTTAGTTATTTAAGGTTTTCTATCACATTAACAATGTGATTGACAATAATACAAACACCAATTGGATGAAGCCCAAGGAACATAATGGCTTGCAAAGTTTAAAATGAGTTATGATGATGAGATCTTTATGCATCAAAGCATTTTTTTTCTAAAGGCGTTCCTAATCATCATATTGTCAAAATAGGGCATCGATAATGCACAAAAACTAGCAAATGCTAAGCTTCCATGCATCTGATGCATGCAACTCTTTGATATCATAAAAGTTAAAGCATAGAGATACTTGGGAATTGTATATGGGTACTTGTTTTATTGAAATAAGTTTAGTGACATGGCCTATATGAAAACTCAATTTAGAATAAGTTCAAGTGTTTATGGAATATGTTTTCACATGCTAGTCATGTATATTAGTCCTCGTACTTGTGATAATAGGTTATCTTGTATAAGGAGTGTCATACTTAGATTCATCTAAAATGGGTCCACAATGGATGGATACATAAGGTAGGGTACATTAGGTATGACATGAACCATATGGTAGGTGACTGAGTGATCCAGAGAGGATTCACTAGTCTGACTAACATTGCAGACATATCTCATATATTCTTGGTTTTAGTTAACTTGATAAAGTCATTGGTGAACACATGATGGATTAAAAAGAAATTATTTCTTTAAATTCTTGATGTTAACGAAAGCTGTAGGAACTAATATAGATTGATACATGAGTAGACATTACACCATGCTTGTGGTCTTTTCGAGGTATATAGTGAAAAGACCAAAGTACATTGAAAGACTAGTTACTGAAGGGTTTCTTAAAGAGGTCATATTGACTTTTCCCATATACCGGCTGGCCATCATACCTTGCTAAATGCTAATCTTAGTCTATAAATATAAATACACTTAATTGGGTAATTATATTTATTTCTGTTATAATAGAAGCCTAATGTATCACACATAACAAGATGAACTATTAGATTAAAATCAGGATTTAGTTAAGTACAACTTAATTAAATAAAAAGTATAATGAAGAAGACTTAATTAAAATAGTTCAATTAAGTATTATTAAAGAATAATTGAAGAAATAAATTAGATTATGAAATCCAATTAAAAGATATCTTAATATGGCATAAAGAGAAGAATGCCTTATCAAGATAATATATGTTTGTAGACATGGTTTAAGGATATTGTTAAATAATGCAAAATAATTGTATTTGGAAAATTAAATAATTATTTGATAACTATTTAATTAATTATTTAATATTATATTCATGAAATAAAATTGTTTTACTTGGGTCTAAAAATACAGTTATGAATTAAATGATAAAACATGTAAATTAAAGGGATTAGGTTAAAAGCCCTAGTTATCAAGTCAAAAGAGTTTAGTTGTGAACTACTCCAAGTTGGGCTTGTTAATGGGCTAGGCATATAGTTGGTCCAAAATATTAAGTCGTCAAAACTAAGGTCTAATCTTGAACAAGCTAATTAAAATAATTTTAATTTAGCTCCAAGACACCGTGAAATTGGCACCAACCTTAAGGATGGGTAAGGCTAACCTATTAGTTAAGCCTAACCTTGCCTATGATGTATTGAAATACAATGTTAAGGGTTTTAGGCTGATAAAAAAATCAAAATATCCCTAAACATAGATCCTAGACCATTTAAGGTGTTTAGCGCAATACTCATGCTTTCCTAAGCTTTGAGTGTTCTTAAGTTGTTCTTGACACAACAAAAATAGAAAGATAGTTTTCTAGCATTGACAGATTAGTTTTCTCACAAAAGTTGTAAAAATAGCCAAATCCTAAAATCTCTGCTTTTCTAAGCCTCCTTTGTGTTGATTGGTATTCTAGGTGATTTCAAAGTGTTTGTGTTAACAAAAGATATAAAATCAGTTTTCTATCCTAAAAGAATCAATCAGAATAAAAACTTGTGATATTTGGATCCATTTATTAGTATATGCAAAAAACGGTTACTTATATGACCTATTTCTCCTTTTTGATGCAATAGATAAAGAAATCATTTCCTAGTCATATTGGTTATGTACCTATTGGTAAGGCTTGAGAAGCCTTCTAGCTAATGCTAGAGAACCATTGGACGTTATGAAGGCTTTAATAGGCATATGTGTGGATTACCATTGAAGGTAGAACACCTGAACAGGCTTTGGCTTCAAGAAAAGATTATAGTAATCAATCCATGGTGCATTTATGAAAGGATCAGCATGCTTAGAGTCATAAGTCTCTACGTAGGTATAATTTCAATTAGATTTATGTTTTTAAATTGTAGTCCAATCAAATGTACATCTCGTCCTAAAACATTAAGGAAATTTGGGTTTTTTTATTTAATTCCACTATGTAATTTTAGTTCTGATTAAATATTCATGCCTACATTGATATGTGTAAACACCTAATTCTATCCGGGTCCTTTTTCAATAATCTTGAATATGCGAGATTGAGAGCTTAATGGTTGCCCTCCTTGGGAATGATCTTTTTCATATGAACCAAATATTTCCAAGACCTTTGTAGTCATATTTAAATGGCCATACGTTAATGTGATAGAAAAAGTCCTATTTTAATCTCCAATTTTGGATATACAAGACGAATATTCGAGAGAAAAGTTATTTTTATTATTTTCTTGTCAATTTTGAAAATCCATTTTATGGATGATATCACGGTTAAATTTCCTAAGTTCAAAAACTTTTCTAGAATTTTTTTGTAAAATTTAGGAAATTGACTGTTGTATATTTTTACCAATACTAATATGGTATTTTTGCCGATACTCACTTCAAAAAATAAAAAATATTCTAGAAAAATTCATATTGGCATTTTCTACCACAAGGTATTAAGTTGTACTTTTTAGTAATTAATCTTGAATTTTTTGCAGTACTATGAATATCATACCCATGAAATTTATCTTGGTAAAATTATTTCAGATTTCAAATTTTCATCTTTACCATTTTCTAAATTAATATTTTGAATAATACATTGTATTTAATTCATTTTATATAAGTTTCAATGTATTTTTTAAAATTTTCTTGGTTCTAAAATACAAACTTTCCTTTATTTATAAAATTTTTGATGGAATTTTCTCGAGTTTTGAACTTTAAAAATCTTGAAATATTTCCATTTAGCCACCATTAAATAAGTTTTTCAAAATTCATTTATTTGTTATGAATTTTAGAATTTTTCATGTTTCTAAAATACAAAGCTTTCTACTCTGTAAATTTTTCAGAATGATTTTTCTAAGTTTGTGACTTTTAAAAATGTTCAAACATTATTATCTAATTCACATTAAATCAGTTTTTTAAAGTTAATTTATTTTATAAGTTTTAAAATTTTTTCTGCTACCAAAAAATGAAGCTTTCTACGCTATAAACTTTTTTGGTATGATTTTTTTGGTTTATAATTTTTAAAATTCTTTAAATATTATTGTTTGCTTTATATTAATTCAGTTGGTAAAAGTTTAATTTATTTTATAATTTTTGTATTTTTCTTACAAATAATAATTTTTCCCGTAAGGGCTTTTTTCATAAAATTTTACGAGTTAGCCATATTTGTTGGTTTTCTTTTTGAACATTAAAAGTGATTTTGTTATTTGAATAAATTAAATGCTCATATGAAATTTTATTTCAAACACATAATTTTTAACTTTTACAATTTAGTCTTTTTAATTAATTTTTATTATATAATTTTACATATTAATAAAAATATCACACAAAATTCCCTAAAAATCAATGAAGTCATGCATGGCATCACTCATAAGATCACAAATTAATAAATTTAAGTCAAATCATGTTTACTTTAAATCAAATCAATTAAAAAAATAATAATTATAAATTTAAAAAATTGGCTAGAAAAGCCTAGAAGGCTTTCGGCCAAGGGCTATTGCTTCAGCCTTTGGCCAAAACCTTGCCCTATAAATAGGGGAAGGTTGTTTTGTTTTGGAACCTTTTGAAGAAGAAAAAGAAAAAAGCACAAAAATAAACATATATCACAATCTCCATTTTTTTCGTGATTGGGCTATAAAAACATGTTCACCTCACTAGGACACATGATATTAATGCTTTGGTTTCAAAAGAAAAGCGTTTTTTTTCACATTTTTCCTTTGAATCAAACTTTATCCCTCAAATACGACAAACAAGGATTCTTGTAATAATTTTCACTCCTTCCTTGATTGGGCCTCAAAAGCATGCTCTTTTCATTGGGATACATGATGCTCATGTTTTGGTTTCATAAGAAAAGCTTTTCCTTCCATTTTCCATAGAATTAATGTTCATCCTATAAATGAGTTGAACATGGATTCTCATAATAATTTTCATTTTTTTCATGATTGGCCTGAAAAAACACATTCATATCATTGCAATGCAAGATATTCATGCTTCAATTTTACAAGAAAGGCTTTTCCTCCCACCATTTTCACTAAAAGTAAAGTTCATCCCTGAAATAAGACAAACATGGATTCTTATAATACTCTTGATTCTATTTCTGATTGGGCTACAAAAATAAGTTCTCCTTTTTAGGATATATGATATTAATGCTTTTGTCTAGCAAGAAAAGCATTTCTTTCTACTATTTTTCATAGAATCAAAATTCTTCTCTCAAATGAGATGGACATGGATTCTCATAATAATCTCTATTCTTTTTATGATAGGGCTACAAAAACATATTCTTCTCATTATGATACATAATATTGATGCATTAGTTCAATAAGAAAAGCTTTTCCTTTCACCATTTTGCATAAAATCAAAGTCTGTCCTCTAAATGAGATGAACATAGATTCTTATCATAATCCACATTTTTTTCATGATAGGCTGCAAAAAACATTTTCCAAATTAGGACACACAATATTAATTCTTTGGTTCCTCAGGAAAAGCATTTCTTTGCACTATTTTTTGTAGAATCAAAGTTTATCCCTTAAATGAGACAGACACGGATTCTAGTAATAATCTCTATTCTTTTCATGATTGTGCTTCAAAAACATGTTCTCTTTATTGGCATACATAATGTACATGCTTTGCTCTCATAAGAAAAGCTTTCCCCCACCATTTTCCTTAAACTCAATGTTTATCCCTTAAATAAGATAAATATGGATTGTCATAACAATCTCCATTCCTTTTGTCATTAGGTTACGAAAACATGTTCTCCTCATTAGGATACATGATATTGATGTATTTGTTCAGCAAAAAAGCTTTTCCTCATTCCATTTCCTTATAATTAAAGTTCATCCTTCAAAAAAGACGAACTTGGATTCTCGTAATAATCTCCATTCTTTTTGTAATTAGGCTATAAAAACACGTTCACATCAATAGGGTGCACGTATTGATGCTTTGGTTCTATAAGAAAAGCATTTTGAACCTTTTTCCATATAACTAAAGTTCGTCTCTTAGATGAGATGAACATTGATTTTAGTAATAATCTCTACTCTTTTCATGATTGGGCTTCAAAAACATGTTATGCTAATTTGTATACATTGTATTCATGCTTTGGTTTTGCAAGAAAAGCTTTTCTTCCCAGTATTTTCCATAGAATTAAAGTTCACCCCTTGAGTGAGATGCACGTGGATTCTCACAATAATTTCCATTCTTTTCTTGATTGGGCTATAAAATCACGTCCACATTATTAGGATACACGATATTAATGCATTGCTTCTACAAGAATAGGTTTTTTTCCTATTATTTTCAATAGAATCAAAGTTCATCCCTCAAATAAGGAAAACATAGATTCTCTAATAATCTCTACTCCTTTCCTGATTGGGCTATAAAAACACATTGATTTCACTGGGATAGAAGACATTAATGCTTCAGTTTCACAGGAAAAGCTTTTTTTCCCATGATTTTCTTTAGAATCAAGAGTTCATCCCTCAAATGAGATAAACGTTGATTCTTGTAATAATCTTCATTCTTTTCATGATTGGGCTTCAAAACCCATTCTTTGCATTAGGATACATAATATTCCTGCTTTAGTTCCACAAAAAAAAAGTTTTACTTCCCACTATTTTCTCTAAAATCAAAGTTTATCCCCTAAATGAGACAAACATAGATTCTCATAAAAATTTCCATTCTGCTCATGATTGGGCTACAAAAAGACATTCATATCACTAGGATACATGATATTGATGCTTTGGTTTTGGAAGAAAAGCTTTTCTTAACCATTTTTGGTAAAATCGAAGTTCAACTCTCGAATAAGACTAATATAACCATCTCTATTCTTTTCATGATTGGACTATAGAAACACGTTTTTCTTTTTGCGATACACGATATTGATGCGTTGGTTTCGCAAGAAAACTTTCTTCCCACTATTTTCCTTACAATCGAATTATGTCCCTCAAATAAGACAAACATGGATTCTCATGATAATCTCCACTCTTTTCATGATTGGTCTACAAAAACACGTTCAACTCACTAGGATACATAATATTGATGCTTGGGTTCTACAGGAAATGTTTTTCTTTTGGTTATTTTCCTTAGAGTCAAAGCTTGTCCCTTGAATAAGATGAACATGGTTTCTTGTAATAATCTTCAATCATTTTGGGATTGAGCTCCAAAAACACATTTTTCTTATTAGTTTTGCAAGAAAAGCTTTTCTTCCCATCATTTTGCTTAGAGCCAAAGTTTGCCCCCTTAATTAAGATGAATATGGATTCTCATAATAGTTTTCATTTTTTTTTCATGATTGGGCTACAAAAACACATTTGCATCATTAGGATACATGATATTCTTGCTTTGGTTTGGTAAGAAAAAGTTTTTTTTCTCACCATTTTCCTTAAAACCAAAGCTTATCCCTTAAATGAGATGAAAATGGGTTCACATAATAATCTCTATTTCTTTCATGATTAAGCTACAAAAACTTGTTGTCCTTATAGGGATACATGATATTTATGTGCTGGTTCATAAGAAAAGCTTTTCCTCCCATCATTTTTCTCAATTATTGTTCATCCCTCAAATGAGGCAAAATGGATTATCATAATAATGTCCATTCTTTTCATGATTAGGCTACAAAAGCCCTTTATCTCACTAAGATAAATGATATTAATGCTTTGGTTTCATAAGAATAGCTTTTCTTTCAACCATTTTCCTTTGAATCAAAGTTCGTCAATCAAATGAGATGAACATGGATTCTTGTAATAACTCTATTTGTTTCATGACTGGGCCTCAAAAACACGTTTAGCTTGCTGGAATACACAACATTGACGTTTTGGTTCCACCATTTTACGTAGAATCAATATTTGTCCTTCAAATAAGATGAACATGGATTCTCGTAATAACCTCCATTCTTTTCATGATAAGTTTCAAAAATACATTTACATCATTAGGACGCGTGATATTGATGATCCAGTTTCACAAGAAAAGTTTTTTCTTATTTTTTCCTTAAAATAAATGTTTATCCCTTAAATGAGATAAATATGTGTTCTCATAATAATCTCCATTCTTTTTATGTTAGGCTGCAAAAATACGTTCTCCTTATTAGGATACATGATATTAATCTTTTGATTTTGTAGCAAAAGCTTTTCTTTTTAACATTTTGCATGAAACCAAAGTTTGTCACTTAAGTGAGATGGCATGAATTCTCGTAATAATCTCCATTCTTTCATGATTGGGTTGCAAAAATGTTATCCTACTTGGGATACACGATATTGATGCTTTGGTTTCATAAGAGAAGCTTTTCTTTCCTTTATTTCCTTTTAAATTAGAGTTTGTCCCTAAAATAAGACAAATAAGGATTCTCAAAATAATCTCTATTTTTCCCTACTTATTCTTCAAAAAATCATTCTCCATATTGGGATACATGACATTTATGCTTTGGTTTTGCAAGAAAAACATTTTCCCACTATTTTCTTTAAAATCAATGATCGTCCCCTAAATAAGATGATCATGGACTTTGGTTATGCAGCAAAAGCTTTCTTTCCACCATTCTCCTTAAAATCATATTCATCTCTCAAGTGGGACGAATGTGGATTTATGTAATAATCTCCATTTCATTCATGACTAGGCTACACAAACAAGTTTATACATTGGAATACATGATATTTATGGTTTCGTTTTCCAAGAAAAGCTTTTCTTCCCACTATTTTTCTTAGAATTAAAGTTCACTTTAAAAAAAAAAAAAGGATTCTCATAACAACTCTATTCTCTTGAAGATTAGGCTTCAAAAGTACGTTCTCCTCATTGGAATACATGATATTCATGCTTTGGTTCTACAAGAAAAGCTTTTCTTTCTACCATTTTTCTTAAAATCAAAGTACATCCCTTAAATGAGATGAACATGGATTCTCATAGTATTCTCCATTCTTTTCATAATTGAACTATAAAAACACTTCACTTTGCTGGGATAATGATATTTATGCTTTCGTTCTACAGGTAAAGTTTTTCTTTTCACCATTTTCTTAGAATTATGGTTCGTCCTTCAGATGAGATGAACATGGATTATTGTAATAATCTCTATTCTTTACATTATTAGGCTTCAAAAAACAAGTTATTCTTATTAGTATACACAATATTCAAGCATTGGCTTTGCAGGGAATCTTCCTACTATTTTTCTTATAATCAAAGTTCATCCTTAAATAAGGCACACATGGATTCTCACAATAATTTCTATTATTTTCATGATAGGCTAGAAAAGCACAATCACATAATTAGGATACATGATATTCATGCTTTGGTTTTGAACGAAAAGCTTTTCTTCCCACCATTTTTCTTAAAACCAAAATTCATCCCTCAAATAAGGTTAACATGGATTCTTAAAATAATCTCTATTCTTTTTGTGATTAGATGACAAAAACATGTTTTCCTTGTTAGAATACATGATATTGATTCGTTAATTTTGTAAAAAAAGTTTTTCCTCCCACTGTTTTCCACAGAATTGAAATTTATCCCTTAAATAAGACGAACATAGATTCTTTTAATAATCTTCATTCTTTTTGTGATTGGGAAACAAAAACACGTTCACCTCACTAGGATACACAATATTGATGTTTTGGTTATGCAAGAAAAGGTTTTCTTTTCACCATTTTCCTTTGAACAAAAGTTTATCCTTCAAATAAGGTGAACATGGATTTTCATAGTAATCTCTATTCTTTTCATGATGAGGCTTCAAGAACATATTTTCCTTGCAGGGATACATGATATTCATGCTTTGGTTCTATAAGAAAAGCTTTTCTTTCTACTATTTTTCATAGAATCAAAGTTCATCCCTAAAGTAAGATGAACATGGATTTTTATAATAATTTTCATCCTTTTCATGATTAGGACACAACAACTTGTTCACATCATTGGGATACTTAATATTCATGCTTTGGTTTCATATGAAAAGCTTTTTTTTTTCCACCATTTTCTTTAGAATCAAAGTTCATTCTTTAAATGGATGAACATGGATTCTAGCAACAACCACCACTCTTTTGTGATTTCACAAACACGTTCCCCTTATTGCTTTTTTTAACCATTTTTCATAGAATCGAAGTTCGTCAGACAAATGAGATAAAAATGGATTCTTGTAACAATCTATATTCTTTTCATGATTGGGATACAAAAACATGTTCCCCTCATTAGGATACACGATATTCATGCTTTGGTTATACAAGAAAAGCTTTTCTTTCCCATTTTCCATGGAATCAAAGTTCATCCTACTAACAAGGCAAGCATGGATTCTCATAATAATTTCCACTCTTTTTATGATTGGGTTGTGAAAACACATTCATATAATAGGGTACAGAACATTCATGCTTTGGTTTTGTAAGAAAAGCTTTTTTTCCCACCATTTTCCTTAAAATCAAATTTCATCCCTCAAATAAGATGAACATGGATTCTTATAATAATCTCCATTATTTTCGTTATTTTGCTACAAAAACACATTCTTGTAATTGGGATATAATGTATTGATGTATTGGTTCTACAAGAAAAGCTTTTCTTCTCACCATTTTTCTTGAAATCAAAGTTTGTCCCTTAAATAAGATGAACATGGATTTTTGTAATAATCTCCATACTTTTTGTGATTGGGCCAAAAACCACATACATCTTGTTGGGATACACGACATTGATGCTTTTGTTCTGCATGAAAAGCCTTTCTTTCCATCATTTTCCTTAGAATCAAAGTTCATTGCTCGAATAAGATGAACATGGATTTTCGTAATAATCTCCATTCTTTTTGTGATTGAGCTTTAAAAAAAATCTCTTTAATAGGATAAATGATATTCACACCTTGAAAAAGCTTTTCTTCCCACTATTTTTTGTAAAATCAAAATTCATCCGTAAAATGTGATGAACATGGATTCTCATAATAATTTCTATTCTTTTCTTGATTGGGCTAGAAAAACATGTTCACATTATTAGGATACATGATATTCATGCTTTGTTTCACAAGAAAGCTTGTCTTCTCGCCATTTTCCTTAGAATCAAAGTAAGAGAAGCATGGATTCTCATAATAATCCTTACTTATTTCATGATTGGGTTACAAAAATAAGTTCTCTTCATTGGGATACATAATATTGATGCATTGGTTCTGCAATGAAAGCTTTTCCTTCCACTATTTTCTATAGAACCAAAGTTCATCTCTCAAATAAGACAAACATTAATTGTTATAATTATTTTCATTCTTTTTGGGATTAGGCTACAAAAACACTTTCTCATCATATACATGACATTAATGTGTTGGTTTCACAAAAAAAACTTTTCTTCCCACTATTTTCAATAAAGTCAAAGTTAATCTCTAAAATAAGAGTAACACGGATTATCATAATAATCTCTATTCATTTCATGATTGGGCTACAAAATTGGGCTTAGCTCACTGGGATACATGAATTTGATGCTTTCATTTTAGAAGAAAATTTTTTCTTTCCATGATTTTTCCATAGAATTAAAGTTTTTCCTTTAAATGAGAAAAAATTGATTCTCATAATAATAATCATTATTTTCATGACTGTGCTTGGCAAATATTTCTCCTCATTGAGAAATGTGATATTGATGCGTTGGTTTTGCAAAAAAAGCTTTTCTTCTCACCATTTTCCTTAAAAGTAAAGTTCATCTCATAAATGAGGTGAACATGGATTATCATAATAATTTCCATTCTTTTCGTGATTGAGTTACAAAACATGTTCACATCATTTGGATATGTGATATTCATGCTTCAGTTTCATAAGAAAAGCTTTCCTTCCTAACATTTTCCTTAAAATCAAAGTTTGTCCTTTAAATGAGATGAATATGGATTCTCATAATAGTCTCCATTATTTTCATGATTGCGCTTCACAAACTCTTTCTCCTCATTGAGATTTGCAATATTGATGCATTGGTTTTGGAAGAAAAGCTTTTCTTCCAGCCATTTTACATGGAATCAATGGTCGTCCCTTAAATGAGATGAATGTGAATTCTCATAATAATCTCCATCCTTTTCGTGATTAGGCTTCAAAAGCTTTTCTCTCCACCTTTTTCCTTAGAATCAAAGTAAATCCCTTAGATAAGATGAACATGGGTTCTCATAACAATCCTCGTTCTTTTTGTGATTGTTCTTTAGAAACACATTTTCCTTATTAGGATACGTGATATTCATGCTTTGGTTCTGCAAGAAAAGCTTTTCTTCTTTTTATTTTCCGTAAAATAAAAGCTTGTCCCATAAATGAGACAAAAATGGATTGTCATAATAATTTCCATTCATTTCATGATTGGGCTTCAAAAACATGTTCTCCTCATTGGATACACGTATTGATGCATTATCTTGCAAGAAAAGTTCTTCTTCCCATCATTTTCCATCGAATTAAAGTGTATCCCTCAAATGAAATGAACATGGATTCTTGTAATAATCTCTATCTTTTCATGATTGGGCTACAAAAACACATCCACAACATTTGGCTTCATGATATTCATGCCTTGGTTTTGTAAGAAAAGCTTTTCTTCCCACTATTTTTCTTATAATCAAAGTTCATCCCTCAAATGAGATGAATATAGATTCTCACACTAATCTTCATTCTTTTCATGATTGGGTTACAAAATCCATTCACCTCAATAGGAGACAAGATATTGATTTGTTGGCTCCATAAGAAAAGCTTTTCTTTTCTCCATTTTCCTTAAAATCAAAGTTTGTTCCTTAAATGAAATAAGCATAGATTCTCATAATAATATCCAATCTTTTTGTGATTAAGCTACAAGGACATATTGATTTCATTGGGATACACGATAGCTTTGGTTTTGTAAGAAAAGCTTTTCTTTTCACCATTTTCCTTAAAATTAAAGTTTGATCGTCAAATGAGACAAACATTAATTCTCGTAATGATCTCCATTCTATTAATGATTAGCTTGAAAAACATGTTCTTCTTATTGGAGTACATGATATTCATGCTTTGGATTTGCAAGAAAAGCTTTTCCTCCCATCATTTTTTATATAATCAAAGTTTATCCCTCAAATGAGATGAACATGGATTCTTGTAATAATTTCCATTCTTTTCATGATTTAATTGTGATACACAATATTGATGCTTTAGTTTTGCAAAAAAGGCTTATCTTTACACAATTTTGCTTAGCATCAAAATTCATCCTTCAAACAAGAAAATCTTGAATTGTTATAATAATCCTTATTTTCTTCATGACTGGGCTACAAAAACATGTTCTTTTAATTAGGATACACAAAATTGATGCATTGGTTTTGCAGGAAAGCTTTTATTTTGAATCAAAATTCATCCTCAAATAGAGAGAAATATGGATTCTCATAATAATCTCTATTCTTTTATGGCTTGGCTTTAAAAGCATATTCTCCGCATTGGGATACACAACATTTTTGCTTTGGTTTTTCAAAAAGCGCTTTTCATCTCACTACTTTCCTTAGAATCAATGTTAATCCCCCAAATGAAATGAATGTGGCTTCTCATAAAAATCTCTATTATTTTCATGTTTGGAATACAAAAAGCCATTCACCTTACTAAGATACATGGTATTGGTACTTTGGTTATGCAGTAAAAACTTTTCCTTTTACTATTTTCCTTAGATTCAAAGTTAGTGCCTTAAATGAAGGGAACATGACTCTCGTAATAATCTCCATTCTTTTCGTGATTAGGCTTCAAAAACATTCTTGACTTTGGGATACACAATATTAATGTGTTGATTCAACAATAAAAGCATTTCTTTCCACCATTTTCCTCAAGAATCAAAGTCCTATAAATGAGATACATTTTCGGTTATTTTAAAAATAGATTGTCATAATAATCTCCATTTCTCTCATGATTGGGCTACAAAAACACTTTTTGCTCATTAAGATATATGATATTAATGCATTTGTTTTGCAAAAAAAGCTTTTCCTTCCACCATTTTGTTAGAATCAAAGTTCATCCCTTAAATGACATGAACATGGATTCTCAAAATAATCCCCATTCTTTTCATGATTGGGCTACAAAAACATGTTCACCTCATTAAGATACATGATATTGATGCATTAGCTCCATAAGAAAAGCTTTTATTTCCACCATTTTTCTTAGAATCAAAGTTCATGCCTAAGATGAGATGAGCATTGATTCTTACAACAATCTCCATTTTTCAATGTTAGGTTTCAAAAACTCATTCTCTTCATTGGGATACATCATATTCATGAACCTTAGGTTAAAAACACAACCTAAAACTTGATTGGATGGAACTAGACCCTTAGAATCATCTTAAAAATCAAGCAAAGAGAACTTAACTGTAATTAAACCTACTAATTAGAACCACAAATATAAGAATCTTGATTGCCAAAAGTTAACTTGATAAGATTAATTTGAGTTCTTGTTTGAATAACAAAGAAGAAGTTTTCACAATGTGAAGAAACTTTCAAGTTCTTTTTTATATCTAGCCTTCGAATTACATGAATGAGACAGCCTTATACAGGCCAAAAATTTGTAGAGCCCTAACTAACAAAGACAATCCTAATCACAGTCTTAGTAGTAATCAATAAGGCGAAAGTTTATTCCTTATCATATTTGATTAGAAATTATCTAAACAACTTAAAATCCTAAGCATAGTCCTAAAATCAATAAGGATAAAGTCTATTCCTTATCATAATCTGATTAGGAATTATCTAAACAACTTAAAATTGAAAACTCAAATCTTATTCAAAAAATCAAAAATCTGAAATCTTAAACTAGTATTTCTATTAAGCGAATGAATACATGCAAAATTGAACATTTGAATTAGGTGCCAAGCTTTATTCTTTAACTTTTTTAAGCTTTAACACAGTGCAAAAAAATGATCAATCTTTGCAATACATTTGATTAATCTTAAATAGTATCCTTTGCTTGCATTTCCATGATTAATCCTTATAAAACTTGCTTCATGCATTTAGTCTTTGCCATAGTCATTGGACCTCTAATTCCTTGCAAATAGGTGACAAGATTGGTTGGAAATAGGTGTTTGTGCAGGTTGATCCTCATCACTTTGGTTTTGCAAAAAAAGCTTTTCTTCCCACCATTTTCCATAGAATCGAAGTTTGTCCCTCAAGTGGTACAAACAAGTATTCTCATAATAATTTCTTTTCTTTTCATGATTGGGCTACAAAAACACGTTCACATCATTAGGATACATGATATTGATGCAGTGGCTTTGCAAGAATAGCTTTCTACCCACCATTTTTCATAGAATCAAAGTTTCATCTCTCAAATGTGACAAACATGGATTCTCATAGTGGTCTCCATTCTTTTTGTGATTAGGCTTGAATTAAAGATATTGATGCTTTGGTTCAAAAAGAAAAGTTCCTTTTTCTATCATTTTCATTAAACCCAAAAATTCATCCTTCAACTGAGACAAACATGGATTCTCACAATAATCTCCAATTTTCCAAGATTGAGCTCCAAAAATACATTCTCCTCATTGGGGTACATAATATTTATACTTTGTTTCGTAAGAAAAGTTTTTCTTTCAACCATTTTCTATGGACTTAATGGCTGACCCTCAAATGAGACAAATAGAAATTTTTGTAACAATTTCCATTCTTTTCATTATAACATGATCACATCGTTAAAATATAGATTATATGCTTTGGTTTCACAATAAAAGCTTTTTTCACTATTTTCCTTAATCAAAGTTTGCCTATCAAATGATACAAACATGGATTCTCATAAGCATCTCTATTTTTTTTGTGATTAGGCTACAAAAACACATTCTCCTAATTGGGATACATGATATTGATGCTTTAGTTTTGCAAGAAAAGCTTTTCTTTCCATCATTTTCTTTGGAATTAAAGTTTATCCCCTAAACGAGACAAATATGGATTCTCATAATAATATCCATTTTTTTCCTACTTGGGCATCAAAAACACATTCTCCATGTTAGGATACATGACATTCTTACCTTAGTTTCATAAGAAAAGCTATCCTTCCCATTATTTTCCTTTAAATCAATGTTTATCCCCTAAATAAGACAAACATGGATTCTCATAATAATCTCCACTTCTTTGATGATTGGGCTTTACGAGCACATTCTCTCTATTGGGATACTCAATATTGATGCATTGATTTTGCAAGAAAAGCCTTTCTTCCCACCAATTTCCATATAATCAAAATTCACCCCTTAAATGAGAAGAACATTGATTCTCAAAATAATCTCCATTCTTTTCATAATTGGAATTCAAAAGCATGTTATCTTTATTAGGATATATAATATTCATGCTCTGGTTCTACAAGAAAAGATTTTGTTCCCTACATTTTCCATAAAATCAAGTACATCCTACAAATGATGTGAACATGGATTCTTATAATAATTACAATTGTTTTCATGATTGGACTACAAAAACACATTGACATCATTGAGATACATAATATTCATGCTTTAGTTTCGTAAAAAGCTTTTCTTCCAACTATTCTACTTAAAAATAAAGTTTGTCCTTCAAATAAGATGAACATTGACTCTTATAATAATCTCTGCACTTTTCATGATCTGGCTACAAAAAAACATTCTTTTTATTAGGATACATGATGTGATGCTTTTGTTCTGCATGATAAGCTTTTCCTTTCACTATTTTCCTTAGCATCAAAGTTCGTCCCTCAAATGAGATGAAAATGGATTCTTGTAATAATCTTTATTCTCTTCACGATTTAGCTTCAAAAACACATTTTCCTTATTGGGATAAATAATATTTACACTAGGAAAAGATTTTCTTCCCACTATTTTTCATAAAATCAAAATTCGTCCCTCAAATGAGATGAACATAGATTTTTGTGATAATTTCTATTCTTTTCGTGATTGGGCTACAAAAATAGGTTCACATCATTGGGATACATGATATTCTAGCTATGGTTTCGCAAGAACAGCTTTTCTTCCCACCATTTTCCTTTAAATCAAAGCTCATCACTCAAAAGAAAAGAACATGAATTCTAATAATGATCTCCATTTTTCTCATGATTGGGCTACAAAAGCAAATTTTCCTCATTGAGATACACAATATTGATGCATTGGTTCTACAAGAAAAGTTTTTCCTTCCACTATTTTTCATAGAATCAAAGTTCATCCCTTAAATGAGATGAACATTGGTTCCCATAATAATTTTCGTTCTTTTTATGATTGCACTACAAAAACATGTTCTCTTCATTAGGACACGTAATATTGATGCATTGGTTCCATAAGAAAAGCTTTTCTTTCTATTACTTTTTTTAAAATCAAAGTTCATCCCTCAAATGATAGGAACATGGATTCTCATAATAATCTCCATCTTTTTTGTGATTGGGCTATAAAAACACATTCACCTTACTGGGATACATGATTTTGAGACTTTTGTTTCACAACAAAAGCTTTCACTTTCCATGAATTTCCTTATAGTCAAATTTCATCCCTTAAATAAGGCACATATGGATTTTCATAATAATCTCCATTATTTTCATGATTATGCTTGAAAAACACATTCTTCTCATTGAGATATGAAATATTGGTGCGTGCTTTTGCAAGAAAAGCTTTTCCTCCTACCATTTTACTTAGAATCAAAGTTTATCCCTCAAATGAGACAAACATATATTCTCATAACAATCTCCATTATTTTCATGATTGCACTTTAGAAACCCATTCTTCTCATCACGATACTCAATATTGATGCATTGTTTTAGCAAGAAAAGCTTTTCTCCTCACCATTCTCCATAAAATCAAAGTTTATCCTTTGAATGAGATGAACATAGATTCTAGCAACAATCTCCACTCTTTTCATGATTAGTTTAAGAAAACATGTTCTACTTATTGAGACATGATATTGATGTGTTGGTTTTGCAAGAAAAGCTTTTCTTTCTACTATTTTCCTTAGAATCAAAGTACATCTTGCAAATGAAAGGGACATAAATTCTTAAAATAATCCCCATTCTTTTCGTGATTGGGCTATAAAAAACGTGTTCAATTGATTAAGGTAATGATATTAATGCTTAGGTTGTACAAGAAATGCTTTGCTTTCCATTATTTTCCTTACAATCAAAGTATGTCCCACAAATAAGATAGACATGGTTTTTTGTAATAGTCTCTAAGCATTTCATGATTGGGATTCAAAAACTTGCTCTTGTTATTGGGATACATGATATTCATCTTTTGTTTTTGCAAGAAAAGCTTTTTTTCCCATCAGTTTTCTTAGAATCAAAGTTCATCCCCCAAATGAGATAAACATGGATTCTTGTAATAGTTTCTATTTTTTTCATGATTGGGATACAAAAACACGTTCACCAATTAGATAAATGACATTCTTGCTTTGGTTTTGCAAGAAAAGCTTTCTACCTATCATTTTCCTTAAAACCAAAGTTTGTCCCTCAAATGAGATGAAGATGGATTCTCATTATAATCTCCATTCTTTTGATTGGGATACAAAAAAGTTCTCCTCATAGTGATACATAATATTAATGCATTGGTTTCACAAGAAAAGCTTTCTCTCCCACCATTTTCCTTAGAATCAAAGTTTATCCCTCAAATGAGACAAGAATAGATTTTTATAATAACCTCCATTCTTTTCAAGATTGAGCTACCAAAACACGTTTACCTCACTAGGATACACGATATTGATGCTTAGGTTTTGTAAAAAAAAACTTTTCTTTTCACCATTTTTCTTAGCATCAAAGTTTATCCTTCAAATGAAATGAACATGGATTCCCATAATAATCTTCATTTTTTTTGTAATTAGGCTGCAAAAACATGTTCTCCAAATTGGGATATATGATATTCATCCTTTGGTTTTGCAAGAAAAGCTTTTCTTCCCATCATTTTCAATAGGGTCAAAGCTCATCTTTCAAGGGATTCGACAAGAAGTCTCATAATAATCTCCATTCTTTTCATCATTAGGCTACAAAAACACATTCACACTATTGGGATGCATGATATTCTTGATTTGGTTTTCCAAGAAAAGCTTTTTTTCTATCATTTTCCCTAAAATCAAAGTTTATCCCTTAAATGAGATGAACATCGATTCTCGTAATATCACTATTTCTTTTGTAATTAAGCTACAAAACCACATTTTTCTTATTTTGGTACACGATATTGGTGCATTTGTTTTAAAGAAAATCTTTTCTCTCGATATTTTCCTTAGAGTTGGCATTTGCCCTTAAATAAGACAAACATGGATTGTCATAAGAATCTCCATTCTTTTCATAATTGGGCTACAAAACTTTTCATAATTGGGCTACAAAACTAGGTTTACTCATTTTGATGGATGAGATTGATGCTTGGGTTTCACAACAAAATTCATGCCTCAAATGAGATGAATATGAATGCTTGTAATAATCTCTTTCTTTTCTTTCTTAGGCTTTAAAATCAAATTCTCCTCATTTTGATACATAATATTCAACCTTTGGTTTTGTAGGAAAAGCTTTTGTTTGACCATTTTCTAAAAATTTCATCTCTCAAATGAGATAAACATAGATTTTCATAACTATTTCCATTCTTTTCATGATTAGGCTACAAAAACATGTTCACATAAATGGGATACACGATATCAATGCTTAGTTTTGCAAGAAAAGCTTTTCTTTCCATAATTTTGCTTAAAACCAATGTTTCTCCCTCAATCAAGGCAAACATGGATTGTCATAATAATCCTAATCCATTTCATGATTACGTTGAAAAACATATTCTCTTAATTTGGATGCACAATATTCATACTTTAGTTTCACAAGGAAAGCTTTTCTTTCCTTTATTTTCTTTCAAATCAAAGTTTATCCCTCAGATAAGACAAATACGAATTCTCATAATAATCTCCATTCTTTTCCTATTTAGGCTTCAAAAACACATCATTCACGTTGGGATACACAACATTCTTACTTTGGAATTGACAAAAAGTTTTCCATTTCATTATTTTCCTTAAAATCAATATTTGTCCCTAGATGAGACAAACATGAATTCTTATAATAATCTTCATTCTTTTCATAATTAGCCTACAAAAACATGTTCACCTCATTAGGATAAATGATATTGATGTTTTGGTTCTACAGCGAAAGCTTTCTTTCCATAATTTTCCTTAGAATCAAATTAGTCCCTCAAATGAGATAAACATGGCTTTATGTAATAATCTCTATTTCATTTGTGATTAGGCCAAAAAACACGTTCACATCACTAGGATACATGATATTCATGGTTTGTTTTCACAAGAAAAGCTTTTTTTTTTGTCATTTTCCTTAGAACCAAAGTTTGCCCTTTAAAAGATATGAACAAGGATTCTCATAATATTCTTCATTTTTTTCATGATAAGGCTTTAAAAACACATTTTTCTCATTGGAATACATAATATTTATGCTTTGATTTTACAAGAAAAGCTTTTTGTCTCACCATTTTCCATAGAATTAAAAGTTTATCTTTAAATAAGTTGAACATGGATTCTCGTAATAATTTCCATTCTTTTCATGATTGGCTACAAAAACAAATTCACTTCATTAGGATATATGATATTCATGCTTTGGTTTTGCAAGAAAAGCTTTTTTTCCCACCATTTTTCTTAAAATCAAAGTCCATCGCTTCAATGAGACGAAAATGGATTCTTGTAATAATTTCTATTCTTTTTGTGATTGACTACAAAAACACGTTCATCTCAACGGGATACAAAATATCAATGCCTTGGTTTCACAAGTAAGCTTTTTCTTTCCACCATTTACCTTATAATCAAAGTTTGTCCCTTAAATGAGATGAACATGGATTCTCCTAGCAATCTCTGATCTTTTTGTGATTAAGCATCAAGAGCACATTCTCCTTATAGGGATACATGAATTCATGCTTTGGTTCTACAAAAAAAGCTTTTTTTTAACCATTTTTCATAGAGTTAAAGTTTATCCTTCATGTAAGATGAACATGGATTCTTATAATAATGTTAATTATTTTCACGATCGGGACACAAAAACATGTTCACATCATTATGATAGATGATATTCATGCATGGTTTAACAAGAAAAGCTTTTCTTTCCACCATGATAGAATCAAAGTTTGTCACTCAAATGAGATGAACATGGATTCTTATAATAATCTCTACGCTTTTCGTGATTGGAATTCAAGCACACATTCTCCTCGTTGGGACACTCGATGTTGATGCATTGGCCCTCAATAAAAGCTTTTCTTCCCACTATTTTCATAAAATCAAAGTTCATCCTCAAATGAGATTAACATGGATTCTTGCAATAATCTCTATTCTTTTCATGATTAGGATTCAAAAACATGTTTTCTTTAGTGGAATACATGATATTCATGCTTTGATTTTGTAGGAAAAGTTTTTATTTCCCCTTTTCCCCTAGAATCAAGTTCATACCATAAATAAGTTAAATATGGATTCTCATAATAATTTCCATTTTTTTATGGTTAGGCCATACAACCATATTCGCATCATTGGGATGCACAATATTTATGCTTTGGTTTAGCAAAAAAAGCTTTTCTTCCCACCATTCTCTTTAAAAGCAAAGTTTATCTCTCAAATAAGACAAACATTTATAATAATTTTCACTATTTTCATGATTTGGCTACCAAAACACATTCTGCTAATTGGGAAAAATGATATTGATGCATTAGTTCTACAAGAATTACTTTTCTTCCCACCATTTACTTTGAATCAATGCTTGTCCCTCAAATAAGATGAGTATGGATTTTTGTCATAATCTTTATTCTTTCATGATTGGGCTAAAAAACTCATCCACCTCATTGGGATACATGATATTGATGCTTTTCTTCTACAATCAAAGCCTTTCTTTCTACCATTTTCCTTAGGATCAAAGTTTACCCTTTAAATGAGATCAACATGGATTCTTGTAATAATTTCTATCAGTTTCATGATTGGGCTGTAAAAACATGTTCACATAATTAGGATGCATGGTAATAATGCATTGATTTTACAAGATAAGCTTTTCTTCCCACAATTTTCTTTTAAACCAAAGTTCATCCCTTAAATGAGATAGACATTAATTCTCATAACAATCTCCATTTTTCTCATGATTGGGCTATAGAAACAAAAACTCCTTATTGGGTACACGATATTGATTTATTGGTTCTATAAGAAAAGCTTTTCCTTCTACTATTTTTCATAGAATCAAAGTTCATCCCTCAAATGAGATGAACATTGGTTATTGTAATAATTTCTAAACTTCTTGTGATTGCACTATAAGAACATGTTTTCCTCATTAGGATACATAATATTGAAGCATTGGTTTTACAAGAAAAACTTTTCTTCCCATAATTTTTGTTAGAATCAAAGTCATCCCTCAAATAAGAGGAACATAGATTCTCATAATAATCTCCATTCTTTTGGTGATTGGGCTATATAAACACGTTCATCTTATTGGGATGCATGATTTTAATGCTTTCCTTCCATAAGAAAAGTTTTCCTTTCCATGATTTTCTTTAGAATCAAAGTTCATCCCTTAAACAAAGCAAACATAGATTCTCATAATAATCTTCTTTTTTTTTCTTGATTATGCTTCAAATATACATTCTCCTCATTGAGATACATGATATTGATGTATTGGTTTTACAAGAAAAGCTTTTTTTCCTGCCATTTTACTTAAAGCCAAAGTTCATCCCTCAAATGAGATAAACATGGATTCTCATAGTAATTTCCATTCTTTTTCATGATTGGGATTTAAAAGGACATTCTCTTTATTGGGATACTCGATATTGATGTATTGGTTCAATAAGAAAATTTTTTTTCCACTATTTTCTATGGAATCAAAGTTTGTCCTTTAAATGAGTTAAACATGGATTCTCATAGCAATCTCTATTATTTTCATGATTTAGGCTATAAACACATGTTCTCCTTATTGATATACGTGATATTGATGCATTGGTTTTGTAAGAAAAGCTTTTCTTCCTATCATTTTTCTAGAATCAAAGTAAGTGCCGTAAATAAGGTGATCATAAATTCTTGTAACAATCTCCATTCTTTTCATGATTGAGCCATACAAGCATGTTCAACTCTCGAGGATACATGATGATGCTTTGGTTATACAAGAAATGATTTTCTTTCCATTATTTTCCTTAAAGTTAAAGTTTATCCTTCAAATGAGATAAGCTTTGTTTCTCGTAATAGTCTCCAATCATTTCATGGTTGGACTTCAAAAACATCTCCTTCTCATTGAGATACATGATATTCTTGCTTTGGTTTTGCAAGAAAAGCTTTCTTCCTTCTATTTTCCTCAAAATAAAAGTTCATCCTTTAAGTGAGGTGAACTTGGATTCTTGTAATAATCTTCATTATTTTCATGATTGGGCTACAAAAACACATTTTTCTTATTAAGATGCATGATATTGATGTGTTGGATTCGTAAGAAAGCTTTTCCTCCCACCATTTTCCTTAGAATCAAAGTTTATCCCTCGAATGAGACAAACATGGATTCTCATAATAATCTCTATTCTTTTCAAGATTAAGCTACAAAAATATGTTCACCTGTCTAGGATACATGATATTGATGCTTTGGTTCCATAAGAAAAGCTTTTTTTCCACTATTTTCCTCAAAATTAAAGTTCATCCTTCAAATGAAATGAACATGGTTGTCATAATAATCTCCATTCTTTTTGTGATTGGGCTACAAAAAAATGTTTTCCTCACATTAAATACGTAATATTCATTGTTTGGTTTTGTAAAAAAGGTCTTTTCTTCCCATCATTTTCCATAGAATCAAAGTTCATCCATCGAGTGAGATGACATGGACTCTAATAATAATCTCTATTCTTTTCATGAGTTGGCTACAACAACACGTTCTCATCATTAGGATGATTTAGTCTCACAAGAAAAGCTTTTTTCCCACTATTTTCCTTAAAATTAAAATTCATCCATCAAATAAGATGAACATAGATTTTCATAGTAATCTCTATTCTTTTTATGATTGAGCTACAAAACCATGTTTTCCTCATTTAGATACACAATATTGATGCATTGGTTATGAAAAAAATCTTTTCTCCCTATCATTTTTCCTTAGAATCAAAATTCATCCTTCAAATGAGACGAACGTGGATTCTTATAGCACTCCTATTCATTTCATGACTGGGCTACAAAAATAGGTTTACTCTCTAAGATACATAACATTATTGTTTAGGTTCCATAGCAAAAGTTTTTTTCCACCATTTTTTTTAGAATCAAAGTTCATGCCTTAAATGAGATAAACATGGATTCTCATAATAATCTCTATTCTTTTTATGATTAGGCTTTAAAAACACAATCTCATTATTTTGATACACGATATTCTAACTTTGGTTTTGCTAGAAAAGTTTTTCTTCCCACCATTTTCCATATAATCGAAGTTCATCCCTCAAATGAGATGAACATGGGTTCTGGAAGTAATCTCTACTTTTTTAGTGATTGGGCTACAAAAGCATGTTCACCTCACTGGGATACATGATATTCATGCTTTGGTTCTTCAAGAAAAGGTTTTTTTTCCATATTTTTCCTTAAAATCAAACATTATCCCTCAAATGAGACAAACATGGATTTTCATAATAATCTCCATTCATTTCATGATTGGGCTTCAAAAGCACATTCTCTTTGTTGTGATACATGATATTCTTGCTTTGGTACCACAAGAAAAGCTTTTCTTCCTTCTTTTTTTATAGAATCAAAGTATGTTGAACAAATGAGGCGAACATCAATTTTTATAAAAATTTCCTTGCTTTTCATGACTAGGCTCTAAAAATACTTTTACATCATTGGGATAAATCATATTCGTACTTTGATTTTGTCAAAAAAGCTTTTTTTCCCACCATTGTCCATAAAATTAATGTTTAATCATCAAATAAGATAAACATGGATTCTCATTCTTTTTTATTTATGTGTAGTTGGGCTATAAAAACATGTTTTTCTCTCTGGGTTGCATGATATTGATTTGTAGGATCCATAAAGAAAGCTTTTCTTCCTACCATTTTTCTTGGAATAAAGTTCATCTCTCAAACGAGATGAACATGGATTCTCACAATGATCTCCATTCTTTTCATGATTGGGCTAAATAACACATTTATCTTGCTAGGCTATATGATATTGATGCCTTCGTTCCATATAAAAAGCTTTTCTGTCTACCATTTTCTTTAAAATCAAAGTTCATCCCTCAAATGAGACAAACATGGATTCTTGCAATAATCTCCATTCTTTCTGTGATTGGGCTTTAAAAACACATTCTCTTTATTGGGATAAATGATATTCATGCTTTGGTTTTTCAAGAAGGGGTTTTCTTTCCACCATTTTTGTAGAATCAAAGTTCATCCTTCAAATGAGATAAACATGGATTCTTATTGTGATCTCCATTCTTTTAGTTACTAGGCTATAAAAACATGTTCACTTCACTGGTATACACGATATTAGTGCTTCGGTTATGCAAGAAAAGCTTTTCTTGCCATATTTTTCCTTATAATCAAAGTTTATCCCTGAAATGAGATAAACATGGATTCTAATAGTAATCTCTATTTATTTTATGATTGGGCTTCAAAAAAACATTCTCTTCATTAAGATACATGATATTCTTGCTTTGGTATGCAAGAAAGACATTTCTTCCCTCAATTTTTCATAGAATCAAAGTACATCTCACAAATGAGGCAATCATGGATTCTCATAAAAATTTTCTTTCTTTTCATGACTAGGCTCTAAACAAATTCACATCATTGGGATAAATGATATTCGTGCTTTGATTTTGTAAGAAAAGCTTTTCTTCCCACTATTCTTTGTAAAATCAAAGTTTATCCCTCAAATGAGATGATCATGGATTCTTATAATAATCTTTATTCTTTTCATAGTTGGGTTGCAAAAACATGTTCTTTTCTTTGGGTAACACAATATTGATGTGTAAGATCCATAAGAAACACTTTTCTTCCCACAAATTTTTTTTCGTGATTGGACTTAAAAAACATGACCTCTTTATTGGGACAAATGATATTCATGTTTTGTTTTTTCAAGAAAAGCTTTTCTTCCCACTATTTTTCATGGAACCAAAGTCCAGCCTTTAAATGAGACAAAAATGAATTATATTAGCAATTTCCATTATTTTCATATTGGGCTACAAAAACGTGTTCACGTCATTGGGATACATGATAGTCATGCTTTGGTTTCACTTGAAAAGCTTTTCTTCCCACCATTTTCCTTATAATCAAAGTTTATCCCTTAAATGAGACGAACATGGATTCTTATTATAATCTCCATTCTTTCGGTGATTGGGCTATGGAAACACATTCTTTTCATTGGGATGCATGATACTAATACATTGGTTTCATAACAAAAGCTCTTTTTCCACCATTTTTATAGAATCAGAGTTCATTCCTTAAATGAGATGAACATTGACTCTTGAAATAATTTTAATCTTTTTTAATGATTGGGCTTCGAAACCACATTCTTTTCACTGGCATACATGATATTGATGTATTGGTTTAGCAACAAAAGCTTTCTTCCCACCATTTTCCTTAAGCCAAATATGATGAATATGAATTTTTGTAACAATTTTCATTTTTTTTTTTATGATTAGGCTTCAAAAAATGCATTCTTCTTATTGAGATACTTAATATTGATGCATTGGGTCTGCAAAAAAAGTTTTTTCCCACCATTTTCATAGAATCAAAGTTTATCCCGTAACAATCTCCACTTTTTTCATGATCGGGTTGTAAAAACATGTTCACCTTATTAGGATACATGATATTAATGCTTTAATTCAACAAGAAAAGCATTTCTTTCTACATTTTTCCTTAGCCTCAAAGTTTGTCCCTCAAATGAGATAAACATAGATTCTTTTAATAATTTTCATTCTTTTCATGATTTCTAAAACACGATCCCCTCAATGGGATACATTGTATTCAAGCTTTGGTTCTGAACAAAAGCTTTTCTTCCCCTCATTTTTTCCTAGAATCAATGTTCACTCCATAAATAAGGCGAACATGGGTTCTCATAATAATTTCCATTCTTTTAGTGATTTGGCTACAAAAGCAAAATCACATTATTGGGAAACATGATATTCATGCCTTAGTTTAGCAAGAAAAGTTTTTCTTCCCATTATTCTCTTTAAAATCAAAGTTTATCTGTTAAGTGAGATGAATATGGATTCTCATAATAATCTCTATTCTTGTCATAATTAGGCCAAGAAACACATGCAGCTTGCTAGGATACACAATATTGATGCTTTTGTTCCACTTGAAATGCTTTTTTTGCCGCCATAGTCCTTAAAATCAAAGTTCATCCCTTAAATAAGATGAACAAGTATTCTTACAGTGATCTCCATTCTTTTCATAATCGCGCTTCAAAAAACACAATCTCCACATTGGGATAATCAATATTTAAGCTTTGGTTTTGCAAGAAAAGCTTTTCTTCCCACTATTTTTAATATAATCAAAATTTATCCCCCTAATGAGAAAAACATGGGTTCTCGTAATAATTTCCATTCATTTCATGATTAGGCTTAAAAAACACATTCACATCATTAGGATACATGATATTCAAGCTTTGTTTTTGCAAGAAAAGCTTTTCTTCTTACCATTTTCCTTAAATCAAACATCATCCCTCGAATAAGACAAGCATGGATTCTTATTATAATCTCTATCTTTTCATGATTGGGCTACAAAAACAAGTTCTCTTTATTAGGATGCACGATATTGATGCAATGGTTCCAAAAGAAAAGCTTTTCCTTTCACTATTTTTCATAAAAATCAAAGTTTGTCCTTAAAATAAGATGAACATTAATTCTTATAAAAATTTTTATTCCTTTCATGATTAGACTACAAAAACATGATCTCCTTATTAGGATACATAATATTGGTGCATTTGTTCTACAAGAAAAGCTTTTCTTTCAGCCATTTTTCTTTAAAATCAAATTTCATCCCTCAAATGAGAAGAACATGGATTCTTATAATAATCACCATTCTTTTCATGATTGGTTTATAAAAACATGTTCAACTCACTGGGATGTATAGTTTTGATGCTTTAATTTTGCAAGAAAATGTTTTCTTTCCTCTATTTTCTTTAGTGTTAAAGTTCATCCCTTAAATGAGGTAAAGATCGATTCCTATAATAATCTTCATTCTTTCATGACTGGGCTTCAAAAATAAGTTCTCCTCATTAGGATACAAGACATTGATGCATTGGTTTCATAAGAAAAGCTTTTCTTCCCATTTTTTTTATTTAAAATCAAAGTTCATCCATTAAATGAGATGAATCTGCATATTTTTTTCATATTGGGCTTCAGAAACATAATCTCCTCATTGAGATACTCATATTGATGTGTTGTTCAACAAGAAAATCTTTCGTTCCTACCATTTTCTATAGAATCAAAGTTTATCCTTTAAATAAGATGAACATGGATTCTCGTAAATATCCTTATTCTTTTCATAATTAGGCTACAAAAAGACTTTCACTTCCCTAGGATATTGATGCCTTGGTTTTGCAAGAAATACTTTTTTTTTCCCATATTTTTCCTTAAAACTAAAGTTCTTTTCGCTCAAATGAGATGAACATGGACGCTCATAATAATCTCTATTCTTTTTGTTATTGGGCTTCAGAAACATGTTCTCCTCATTGAGATACATCATATTCATGCTTTAGCTCTGCATGAAAAGCTTTTTTTCCTTCCATTTTCCATAAAATCAAAGTTTGTCTCATAAATGAGATGAACATGGATTGTCATAATAATTTCCATTCATTACATAATTGGGCTTCAAAAAACAAGTTCTCCTCTTTGGCATGCATGATATTGATACGTTGGCTCTACATGAAAAGCTTCTCTTCCCGCTATTTTCATTAAATCAAACCTCATCTCTTAAATGAGACAAACATGGATTCTTATAATAATCTCCATTATTATCATGATTAGGCTATAAAAATAAGTTTACATCATTGGGAGACACGATATTCATGCTTTGGTTTCAAAAGAAAAGCTTTTTATTCCACCATTTTCCTTAAAATCAAAGTTCACCTCTCAAATGAGATAAACATGGATTCTCATCACCATCTCTATTTTTTTCATCATTAGGCTACAAAAGCACATTCTCTTTATTAGGATACATGATATTGATGCATTGATTCCCTAAAAAAAGCTTTTCTTCTCACTATTTTTTATAGAATCAAAGTTCATCCCACTAATGAGATGAACATGGATTCTCATAATAATCTCCATTTTTTTGTGATTGGGATTCGAAAATACATTCTTGCCATTGGGATACATGACATTCATGCTTTTGTCCCACAAGAAATGTTGTTCTTCCCACCATTTCCAATAGAATCAAAGTTTGAGCCCCAAATGAATAAACATGTTCTTATAATTATTTTCATTCTTTTCACAAATGTTCTACAAAAACATGTTTACACCATTGGGATACATGATATTCCTATTTTTGTTTCATAAGAAAAGCTTTTCTTCTTATTGTGTTTCTTAGAATCAAAGTTTATCCTTCAAATATGACAAACATGGATTCTCGTAACCATTTACATCATGATTGGGTTACAAAAACAAATTTTTTATTAGGATACGTGATATTGATACGTTCGTTTTGCAAGAAAAGTTGTTCTTCCTATCATTTCCTTTATAATCAAAGTCCATCCCTAAAATGAGATGAATATGGATTCTCATTATAATATCCATTCTTTTTGTAATTAGGCTACAAAAACATGGTTACTCACTGGGATACAAGATAGTATTGCTTTGGTTCCCTAAGAAAAGCTTTTTTTTCCACTATTTTCCTTAAAATCAATGTTCCTCTATCAAGTGAGATGAACATGGATTCCCGTAATAATCTCTATTCTTTTCAAGATTAAGTTTCCAAAACACATTCTACTCACTAGGATACACGATATTCATGCTTTGATTCCACAAGAAAAGCTTTCTTTCGACCATTTTCTATTGCACAGTTCATCTCTTAAATAAGATAAACATGGATTTTCATAATAATTTTCATTCATGATTGGGATACAAAAACAAGTTCAAGTCATTAGGATAAATGATATTCATGCTTTGGTTTTACAATAAAAGCTTTTCTTCCTAATATTTTCCTTATAGTCGAAGTTCATCCCTCAAATGAGATGAACATGGATTCTTGTAACCATCTTCAATTTTTTATGATTGGTCTACAAAAACAGGTTTTCCTCATTAGGATACATGATAATGATATGTTGGTTCCACAACAAAAGCTCCTTTTCCCATTAGTTTTCTTAGAATTAAAGTTCATCCCTCAAATAAGACTAACTTAGGTTTTCATAATAATCTTAATTCATTTTATGATTGGGCTTCAAAAAGACATTTTCCTCATTGGGATGCACAATATTCAAGCTCTGGTTTCACAAGAAAAGATTTTTTCCCAATATTTTCCATAGAATCAAAGTTCATTCCTTTAATAAGATAAATATGTATTCTTGTAATAATCTTTATTCTTTTTATGATTGGCTATGAAAACATGTTAACTTTTTAGGATAGACGATATTGATATTTCAATTATGCAAGTAAAGGACTTCATTCCACCATTTTCCTTAAAATTAATGTTCGAACATTAATAAGAAGAAGATGGATTCTCAAAATAATCTCTATTCTTTTTATGATTGGGCTAGAAAAACACATCTAGTTGATTGGGATACACGATATTATGCTTTAGGTTTGCAAGAAAAACTTTTCATCCCACTATTTTCTTTAAAATCAAAGTTCATGCCTAAAATGAAATAAACATGGATTCTCATAACCATCTCCATTGTTATCATGATTGGGTTATAAAAACATTTCTCGTTGTTAGATAAGTGATATTTTGATGATTTTATTTTACAAGAAAAGCTTTTCAACCCACCATTTTCTATAGAATCAAAGTTCATCTCTCAAAAGTGACTAACATAGATTTTCATAATAATTTTTATTCTTTTTGTGATTAGGCTGAAAAAACACGTTCATCTTAATAAGGAAAATGGTGGAAAGAAAAACTTTTCTTGCAAATCCAAAGCATCAAGATTGTGTATCCTAATATGGAGAACATGATTGTAGTGCCAATAATAAAAAGAATGGAGATTATTATGAGTACCCAAGTTTGTCTCATATCTCAGATAAACTTTGATTATAAGGAAAATAATGAAAAGAAAAGCTTTCCCTGCAAATCCAAAGCATCAATATCGGGTATCCCAATGAGGAGAACATGATTGTAGTGCCCATAACAAAAAGTACAAAGATTAATATGAGTATCCAAGTTTGTCTTATTTCACGGATGAACATTAATTATAAGGAAAATGGTGGAAAGAAAAGCTTTTCTTGCAAATCCAAAGTATCAATATCATGTATCCCAATGTGGAGAACATGATTGTAGTGCCAATAACAAAAAGAATGGATATTATTATAAGTATTCAAGTTTGTCTCATTTCACGGATGAACTTTGATTTTAAGGAAAATGGTGGAAAAAAAGCTTTTCTTGCAAATCCAAAGCATCAAGATCGTGTACCCCAATGTGGAGAACATGATTGTAGTGGCAATAACAAAAAGAATGGAGATTATTACAAGTATCCAAGTGTGTATCATTTCATGGATGAAATTTGATTATAAGGAAAATAGTTTAAAGAAAAGTTTTTCATGCAAATCCAAAGCATCAATATCGTGTATAGCAATGTGGAGAACATGATTATAGCACCCATAACAAAAAGAATGGAGATCATTATGAGTATCCAAGTTTGTCTCATTTTATGAATGAATTTTGATTATAAGAAAAATAGTGGAAAGAAAAGCTTTTTTCGCAAATCCAAAGCATCAATATCGTGTATCCTAATAAGGAGAACATGATTGTAGTGCCCATAACAAAAAAATGGAGATTATTACGAGTATCTAGGTTTGCCTCATTTCACAAATGAACATTAATTATAAGGAAAATAGTGAAAAGAAGAGCTTTTCTTGTAAATCCAAAGCATCAATATCATCTACCTTAATGTGGAGAAGATAATTGTACTCTAACCCTTTCTTTTCGAGGGGATACTCTAACCTCACTTTTTAAATTTTCAAGATTTAAAAGTCTTTCTTTGTCAAAATTATTTATTAACCACGGGGATACTCCAACCCTTTTTTTCGAGGGGATACTCTAACCTCGCTTTTAAAAATTGTCAAGATTTAAAAATATTCCTTTGTCAAAATTATTTGCATCCATGGGGATACTCTAACCCTATCTTTTTGAGGGATACTCTAACCTTGTCATTCAACTACAACTAAAATTTTCTTTTTTTAGGACTTCCATGAATGTGTCAAATAAACCTCATTCAATCAAAAAACCCAGATGTGTCTTAAAAATCACCAATTCAATTATTCCCAGATAATTGATGTCAATTGTGAGATAAATTTTGATAGTCCATCCCTTCTCTTTATCATTATATTGAATGGTCCATGTTATGTTACTTTATTCGTTGCCTTACAAATGTGATTTCTTTATGATGATTATTTGCATTCATGTTTTCAAATTATTTTAAGTAAAATTAAAGGTGACGTTCAGTATGGGTATCTCTCTAGTGCCCAAAATGGAACATACCATTTTAAAAGAAAAATCTAGAGGTCATTTTTATTGAAAATTTCTATATTCCCCATCTCTCCGGGTTGTATATGAGATTACATCTTTTCATCAAAATGTAGATTTGTATTTCTATAAAAATTCATGCAATAAAAGGGTGTTATATCAAAATAATGATAAGTCAAGGTCGAAAAAATTAAAATTGAGATAAGACATAGCTAGTAAAGTACTGATTTTGGGTATCGCAAAGAGGTTCATACCTCATCATGCGTAACCAACTTCTGAAACCAAACAGTGAATCTTTGTACTACATAGACCATGAGATTGATATTTTGAGTTTTGTAACTCAAAACATAGGTTTCAATAGGCATCAGTGGTGACTCTAAGCATCAGCCACTTCGTGATAGTCATTTGAGACTAGTAAGATGAGTGATTCATCTGATAGTTCCCTTCACTATATCACGAGTCAAGAATTTGTACTTTCTTATTCTCATTACGTCACGAAGGAAAAGTCTCAGTCAAGAAGACATTTCCTAGTCAGATAGATCTTTTAAGTCGTGTGCACCCAAAGATCCGCGAGGATCCACCATGGGCCACATTATGACAAGCACTACAATAATGTTCTCCATATTGGGATACATGATATTGATACTTTGGTTTAGCAAGAAAAGCTTTTCTTTCACTATTTTCCTTATAATCTAAGTTCATCCATCAAATAAGACAAACTTGGGTACTTATAACAATCTCCTTTCTTTATGTGATTTAGTGCTATGATCCTATTCCCCTTATTGGGATACATGTTATTGATGGTTTGGATTGGCAAGAAAAGCTTTTATTTCCATCATTTTCCTTATAATCAAACTTCACCCGTCAAATGAGTCAATCTTGTGTTCTTGTAGTAATCCCTATTCTTATTATGATTGGGCACTACAATCAAGTTTTCCTTATTGGGATACACGGTAATGATGCTTTGGTTTGGCAAGAAAAGCTTTTTTTTCACCATTTTCCTTATAATTAAAGTTCATTTGTAAAATGAGACAAACTTGGATTTTTAAAATAATCTCCATTCTTTTTGTAATTGGGCACTACAATAATGTTCTTCCTATTGTGATACATGATATTGATGCTTTGGTTTAGCAAGAAAAGCTTTTCTTTCTATCATTTTAATTATAATCAAAGTTTATCCTTCAAATGAGATAAACTTGGATTCTAGTAATAATCTCAATTTTTTTTTATCATTGGGCACTATAATCATGTTCTTCTTATTAGGATACATGATATTAATGCTTTGGTTTAACAATATAAGCTTTTCTTTCTACAATCTCTTTATAATCTAAGTTCATCCCTCAAATGAGACAAACTTGGATTCTTATAACAATCTCTATTCTTTTTATGATTCAGTGCTATAATCCTATTCCCTTTATTTGGATACATGTTATTGATGCCTTGGTTTGGCATGAAAGGCTTTTCTTTCCACCATTTTCCTAATAATCAAAGTTCATTCATCAAATGAGACAAACTTGGATTCTTGTAATCTCTATTTTTTGGTGATTATGCATGTAACCATGTACTCCTCATTGGGATGCACGATATTGATGCTTTGGTTTCACAAGAAAAGCTTTTCTTTCCACTATTTTCTTTATAATGAAGTTCATTTATCAACTGAGTCAAACTTACATTCTTTTAACAATCTCTATTCTTATTATGATTGGGCACTATAATCAAGTTCCCATCATTGGGATACACGATATTGATGCTTTGGTTTGGCAAGAAAAGCTTTTCTTTCTATCATTTTCCTTACAATCAAAGTTCATTTGTCAAATGAGTCAAACATGGATTCTTGTAACAATCTCCATTCTTATTGTGATTGGGCACTACAATCAAGTTCTCCTCATTAGGATACACGGTATTGATGCTTTGGTTTGGCAAGAAAAGCTATTCCTTCCACCATTTTCCTTATAATCAAAGTTCATTCATCAAATAATACAAACTTGGATTCTCACAATCTCTATTATTTTGGTTATTGCGCATAACAACCATGTTTTCCTCATTAGGATGCACGATATTGATGCTTTAGTTTCACAAGAAAAGCTTTTCTTTCCACCATTTTATTTATGATCAAGTTCATTTATCAAATGAGTTAAACTTACATTGTCGTAACAATCTCCATTCTTATTGTGATTGGGTAATACCATCAAGTTCCCATCATTAGGATACATGATATTTATGCTTTGGTTTGGCAAGAAAAGCTTTTTTTTTTCCACCATTTTCCTTATAATCAAACTTTATTCATCAAATGAGTCAAACTTGGATTCCGATAAGAATTTCCATTCTTATTGTGATTGGGTGCTATAATCAAGTTCTCCTTATTGGGATACATAGTATTGATGCTTTAGTTTGGCAAAAAAAGTTATTCCTTCCACCATTTTCCTTATAATCAAAGTTCATTCATCAAATGATGCAAACTTTGATTTTCTTAATCTCCATTCTTTTGGTGATTGTGCACTACAACCATGTCCTCCTCAATGGGAAGCACGATATTGAAGCTTTGGTATGGCAAGAAAAGCTTTTCTTTCCACCATTGTTTTTATAATCAAGTTCATTCATTAAATAAGTCAAACTTGGATTCTCATGACAATCTCTATTCTTATTATGATTGGGTGCTACAATCAAGTTCCCATTATTAGGATATACGGTATTGATGCTTTGGTTTGGCAAGAAAGCTTTTCTTTCCGCTACTTTCCTTATAATCAAAGTTTTTCCATCAACTAAGATTAATTGGGATTGTCATAATAATCTCTATTCTTTTAGTGGTTAGGTGATACAATCATGTTCTCCTCATTAGGATACATGATATTAATGCTTTGGTTTAGCAAGAAAGGCTTTTTTTTCTACCATTTTCCTTATAATCCAAGTTCATCCGTCAAATTAGACAAATATGGATACTCGTAACAATCTCCTATCTTTTTATGATTTAGTGCTATAATCCTATTCCCCTCATTAGGATACATGTTATTGGTGATTTGGTTTGGCGTGAAAACCTTTTCTTTCCACCATTTTCCTAATAATCAAAGTTCATTCATCAAATGAGACAAACTTGGATTCTTGCAATCTCTCTTTTTTGGTGATTGCGAACTGTAACCATGTACTCCTCATTGGGATGCAGGATATTGATGCTTTGGTTTCACAAGAAAAGCTTTTCTTTCCACTATTTTCTTTATAATGAAATTCATTTGTCAATTGAGTCAAACTTACATTCTTTTAATAATCTCTATTCTCGTTATGATTAGGCACTACAATCAAGTTCCCATCATTGGGATACACGATATTGATGCTTTGGTTTGGCAAGAAAAGCTTTTTTTTCCATCATTTTCCTTATAATGAAAGTTTATTTGTCAAATAAGTCAAACATGGATTCTTGTAACAATCTCCATTCTTGTTGTGATTGGGCATTACAATCAAGTTCTCCTCATTGGGATACACGGTATTGATGCTTTGGTTTGGCAAGAAAAGCTATTCCTTCCACCATTTTCCTTATAATCAAAGTTCATTCATCAAATGATACAAACTTGGATTCTCACAATCTCCATTATTTTGGTTATTGTGCATAACAACCATGTTTTCCTCATTGCGATGCACGATATTGATGCTTTGGTATAGCAAGAAAAGCTTTTCTTTCCACCATTTTATTTATAATCAAGTTCATTCATCAAATGAGTCAAACTTACATTCTCGTAATAATCTCCATTCTTATTATGATTGGGCACTACAATTAAGTTCCCATCATTAGGATACACGATATTGATGCTTTGGTTTGGCAAGAAAAGCTTTTCTTTCCACCATTTTCCTTATAATCAAACTTTATTTATCAAATGAGTCAAACTTGGATTTCTGTAAGAATATCCATTTTTATTGTGATTGGGCGCTACAACCAAGTTTTCCTTATGGGGATACACGGTATTGATGCTTTGGTTTGGCAAGAAAAGTTGTTCCTTCCACCATTTTCCTTATAAGCAAAGTTCATTCATCAAATGATACAAACTTTGATTTTCATAATCTCCATTCTTTTGGTGCTTGCACACTACAACCATGTCCTTCTCATTGGGATGCACGATATTGATGCTTTGGTATGACAAGAAAAGCTTTTCATTCCACCATTTTTTTTATAATCAAGTTCGTTCATTAAATGAGTAAAACTTGGATTCTCGTAACAATCTCAATTCTTATTATGATTGGGTGCTACAATCAAGTTCCCATCATTAGGATATACGCTATTGATGCTTTGGTTTGGCAAAAAAGCTTTTGTTTCCATTACTTTCCTTACAATCAAAGTTTATCCATCAAATGAGATTAACTGGGATTATCATAATAATCTCTATTCTTTTAGTGGTTAGGTGCTACAATCATGTTCTCCCCATTGGGATACATGATATTGACATTTTGGTTTAGCAAGAAAGGCCTTTTTTTCCACCATTTTCCTTATAATCCAAGTTCATCCATTAAATTAGACAAATATGGATACTTGTAACAATCTCCTATCTTTTTATGATTTAGTGCTATAATCCTATTCCCTTCATTAGGATACATGTTATTGGTGATTTGGTTTGGCATGAAAACTTTTTCTTTCCACCATTTTCCTTATAATCAAAGTTTATTCATCAAATGAGACAAATTTGGATTCTTGTAATCTCTATTCTTTTTATGATTGGGACTACAATCAAGTTCTCCTCATTGGCATGCATGACATTGATGCTTCGATTTGGCAGGAAAAGCTTTTATTTCCACCATTTTCCTTATAATCAAAGTTCATTCATCGAATGAGTTAAACTTGGATTCTCGTAACAATTTTTATTTTTATTATGATTGGGCACTACAATCAAGTTTTCCTTATTAAGATACATGGTATTGATGCTTTGGTTTGGCAAGAAAAGCTTTTATTTCCACCATTTTCCTTATAATCAAAGTTCATTTGTAAAATAAGATAAACTTGGATTCTCGTAATAATCTCTATTCTTTTTGTGATTGGGCTCTACAATCATGTTCTCCTCATTTGGATACGTGATATTGGCACTTTGGTTTAGCAAGAAAAGCTTTTCTTTCCACCATTTTCCTTTTAATCCAAGTTTATTCCTCAAATTATATAAACTTGGATACTCATAATAATCTCCTATCTTTTTGTGATTCGATGCTATAATCTTATTCCCCTCATTGCGATACACTTTATTGATGATTTGGTTGGGCATGAAAAGCTTTTTTTTCCACTATTTTCCTTATAATCCAAGTCCATTTGTCAAATGAGACAAACTTCGAATCTCGTTATCTTCATTCTTTTAGTGATTGGGCACTACAATCAAGTTCTCCTCATTGGCATGCATGACATTGACACTTCGGTTTGGCAATAAAAGCTTTTATTTCCACCATTTCCCTTATAATAAAAATTCACTCGTTAAAAAATAAAAATTTGGATAGTCATATAATCTCCATTATTTTTATGATTCGACACTATAATCATATTTTGCTTATTGGGTTACACGATATTGATTCTTTGGTTTAGCAAGAAAAGCATTTTTTTGACCATCTTCCTTATAATCAAAGTTTATTTATCAAATAAGACAGAATTGGATAGTAATAATAGCCTCTTTTTTTTGCGATTAGGTGCTACAAGCTTATTCTCCTTATTGGGATACACGATATTGATGCTTTGGTTTGGCAAGATAAGCTTTTCTTTGCATATTTTCCTTATAGTCAAAGTTCATTCATCAAATGAGACAAACATGGATTCCAGTAATAATATCAACTCTTTTTGTGATTGGGCACTGTAATCATGTTCTCCTTATTGGGATACATGTATTAATGCTTTGGTTTTGCAAGAGAAGCTTTCCTTTTCACCATTTTTCTTATAATCTAAGTTCATCCATCAAATAAGACAAACTTGGATACTCGTAACAATCTCTATTCTTTTTGTGATTCGGTGCTATAATCCTATTCTCTTCATTGGGATACATGATATCAATGCTTTGGTTTGGCATGAAAGGCTTTTCTTTCCACCATTTTCCTAACAATCAAAGTTCATTCATTAAATGAGACAAACTTGGATTCCTATAGTCTTCATTCTATTTGTGATTGGGCACTATAATCAATTTCTCCTCATTAGCATACAAGACACTGAGGCTTTGGTTTAGCAAGAAAAGCTTTTCTTTTCACCATTTTCCTTATAATCAAAGTTCATCCATTAAATGAGATAAACTTAGATTCTCATAATAGTCTCTATTCTTTTCATGATTGGGCACTACAATTATGTTCTCCTTATTGGCATACATGATATTGACACTTTTGTTTACCATGAAAAGCTTTTATTTCTACCATTTTCCTTATAATCCAAGTTCATTCCTTAAATTAGACAAACTTGGATACTCGTAACAATCTCCTATCTTTTTATGAAAATGAAGGGAAGAAAAGCTTGTCCTGTGTAACTAAAGCATGAATATCATGTATCCTAGTAAGTAGAATGTGTTTTTGAAGTCCAATCATGAAAAGCATGGAGATTATTACGAGAATCCATGTTCATCTCATTTAAGAGATGAAGTTTGATTCTAAGGAAAATGGTGAAAAGAAAAGGTTTTCTTATAGAACTACAGCATTAATATCTTGTATCCCAATAAGGTGAACATGTTTTTACAACCCAATCAAGAAAAGATTACAAGAATCCATTTTCATTTCAATCGATGGATGAACTTTAATTCTATGGAAAATGGTGGAGGAAAAAGAAGCTTTTTTGTAAAACCAAAGCATTAATATCATATATCCCAATAAAGAGAATGTGTTTTTGAAACCCAATCATGAAAAGAATGGAGATGGCTACAAGAAAGCAGGTTTGTCTCATTTGTTGGATGGACCTTTACTTTAAGGAAAATAGAGGGAAATAAATTTTTCCTATGAAACCAAAGCATGAATATTGTGTGTCCAAATGATTATGTGTTTTTAAAGCTGAATCATGAAAAGAATGAGGATTATTATGAGAATCTCATTTATGTGAGAACTTTGATTCTAAGGAAATTCTTAGGAAGAGAAGCTTTTCTTGAGAAACAAAAGCATGGTTATCGTGTATCCCAGTGAGGAGACCATGTTTTTAAATCCCAATCATAATAAAGAATGGAGATTATCATGAGAATCCATGTTCATCTTATTCAAGGGACAAACTTTGATTCAACAAAAAATGGGGGGAGGAATATCTTTTCTTCTAAAACCAAACCAAAACATTGATATCATGTGTCCCAGTGAGAAAAGCTTGTTTTTGAAGCCAATGATGAAAAGAATGGAGATTATTATGAGTATCCATGTTCAGCTCAGTTGTGGCACAAAATTTGATTTTAAGGAAAATTATGGGAAGAAAAACTTTCCTTATAGAACCAATGCATCAATATCTTGTATCCCAGTAAGAAAATGTGTTTTTGTGGCATAATCGTGAAAAGAATAAAAATGATTATGAGAATCCTTGTTCATCTAATTTGAGGGACAAACTTTGATTTTAAGGAAAATGGTGGCAAGAAAAGCTTTTCTTCAAAATGAAAGCATGGATATCATGTAACCCATGATTTGAATGCGTTTTGTTGCTGAATCATGAAAAAATGGAAAATACCACAAGAATCCATGTTTGTTTTATTTGAGGATAAACTTTGATTCTATGGAAAATGATGGGAAGAAAGATTTTCTTGCAGAATAAAAGCATCAATATTATGTATCTTAGTGCACAAAACATGTTTTTGCAGCCCAATCAAAAAAAGAATGGACATTATTACAAGAATCCGTGTTTATCTTATTTGTGGGATGAACTTTGATTTTATGGAAACAGTGGGAAAAAATCTTTTCTTCCAAGACTAATATGGCCACTCATGAAAGGAACAAAGATTATTACGAGAATCCTTGTTCGTCTTAAATATGAGACTAACTTTAATTCTAAGGAAAATGGTGGAAGGAAAAGTATTTCTTATAGAACAAACGCATCAATATAGTGTATCCCAATAAGGAGAATGTGTTTTTGTGGCATAATCTTGAAAAGAATAGAAATGCTTATGAGAATCCATGCATCTCATTTGAGGGGATAAACTTTGATTTTAAGTAAAATATTGGAAAGAATAGCTTTTCTTGCAAAACCAAAGCATGAATATCGTGTGTCCTAATGATGTTAATATGCTTTTGTAGCCAATCATGAAAAGAATGGAAATAGTTACGATAATCCATGTTTGTCTTATTCGAGGGATAAGCTTTGATTCTATGAAAAATGGTAGGAATGAAAGCTTTTCTTGTGGACGCAAAGAATGAATATCGTGTATCCTAATGAGGTTCCTTGTTCGTCTCAAATAGGAAACAAATTATTACGATAATCCATGTTTGTCTCATTTGAGGGATAAGCTTTAATTCTATGAAAAATAGTAGGAATGAAAGCTTTTCTTGTGGAAGCGAAGAATGAATATCGTGTATCCCAATGACGAGAACATATTTTTTAAGCTCAATCACAAAAAAGAATGGAGATTGTTATGAGAATCCATGGTTATCTCACTTATGGAATAAATTTTGATCTATGGAAAATGGTGGAAGAAAAGCTTTTCTTGCAAAAACAAAGCATGAATATTATGTGTCCCAGTGATGAAAATGTGGTTTTGAAGCCCAACCACAAAGAGAATGGAGATTATCATGAGAATCCATGTTCATCTCATTTGTGGGATAAACTTTGATTCTAAGAAATATGGTGGGAAGAAAAGTTTTGCTTATGGAACTAATGCATCAATATCATGTATTCCAATAAGGAGAACATGTTGTTGCGGCGTGCCTGTAAGGCTATCATGCATGGTGACATGCTACAACTTAAAGACAATGAAAAAGAGGTGGGGCTCACCTTTGGATTATCCCTTGATTGGGATTTGAATTAGGCATGATAGGCTGAGAATAGAAGGAACATCGGGCAAATCATTTATCCAATAGGTCTTAAACAGGCATTACAAAATGGCCATGGCTTGGAGTTGCCACTGACCATCTTGGGCTAGATATGATCAGATACCTATTAAAACTGATGATTTCGAATTACAAAACTCACGACACTGATTTTACAAACTACGTATACCAAAGTTTAGTTTTAAGGGTCTGGGAGTCGGTTACACATGAGAAAGGTTTAGCACCCATACAATGCCCAAAATTGGTGCCATCTAGCCATAAATTATCGAAGTCCCTATTTTTTTTAGTTTTTCATGTAATGATTATTTATGTGTAATCTCTTTCTAGTGAATGTGAATTTTTAAATATTGGATTCAGGTTTTTATGATAAAAGTTAATTAATATCTCTCTACGCAACCTAGGAGGGATGAGAGAAGATTCGATAAAATAAGATTTAGATTGAAAAGGATACTCTTTGTCAAGCACTACAGGGATACTGACATAAAACTTTGCCTTGGGTTTAATGAATTCAAGTTTTTGAAAACATGAATTCACCATCAAGAAAAGACATGGGTTAGTCAGAAATTAAGGAATATAAAAAAAACTGCACTAAAGTTAATACATGAAAACATAAAAAAAGAGGGACAATTGGGATATGTCTGGTAATTGACCTTAGTTATTAAGGAATAACCAAATAATAATCTTGAGATATGTTTGGATTCAAAGGTTACCTTAAGTGTCAAAAGGTTAATAAAAGGTCCGTGGATGCTCGGGGAAAAGAAAAGCTTAGATTTTTTTATGTATTTTGAAAAACAAGATTAGAGTATCCCCTTGGAAAAAAAGAGGTTGGAAAATACCCTAAGAAAAGCAAGGTTGGAGTATGCCCTCAAAAAGAAAGAATTTGAGTGATTTTGAAAATTAAAATTTTTGGAAATTTTGAAGAAAACAAATTTTAAGATGGAAAATATTTTAAATTAGGAATGGAAATTAATTTTGAAAACAATTTTGAGTTTTGATCCAAGCTTATAGGGACCTATGTCGTGCATCATGATTCCATGGGGAAAATCATTAAATTATTTTGAGTCATTCGAATGACTAGAAATGTTGGTTTAGGCAAATCCAAGTAATTTTCCCAAGTTTAGCAAATATAGGGGATAGCATCACGCTATCCATATTCCTGAGTTTATTTTGGTTTGGTCCAATGGTTCTAGTGGCAAACAAGGTACTTTGAAAGGTAGATCGATAAGGATTAAAGTTGAAATATTCCAAAAATCATATAAAGTCACTTTTTAGGTGGAATTAACTTTTGAAACTGGGTCTGAATCAGTACTAATAGAAAATGCAAGGAAAATGGAGCAATAAACTTTGAAAAATCATCCTAGACTCATTCGGAATCATTAAATCACAAATGATTCCTTCATAGAAAGGGAGTTTTATAATTTTTTAGCAAAAACATTTGAAAAATCCAAAAAAAATCATTTGATGGTCAAAAGTACTCGAACAGAATGTAATTTGCTGATTTTAGGGGTTCCAGACAACAAAGATTTGAAAAATCATAACTTCCATATCTAAAATGATCTGGGGGCAAACAAGGTATCCTTGTAAAAGTAATTCATAGTCTTCTCATGAAAAAATACTGGAAAATCCAAAAAAAATTGTTTAGAGTCCAGAAATAATTTTTTCAATAAAGGCCACATGTTGCTTGTACCAAAATAAATGTTTCTTTGGGTTAAGGCCTTTATGGTCAAGTGTCAAGGTGTTGGACATGCGAATGTCTAATCCTTGAGGTCCATGGTAGTGGAGCAACAGACCAATCTAGCTCCCATCAAATAGGCCACCAAACCATCTGCTATCCACACCAATGGTGATGATAGGCTCAAAACAAATTTTAAATTAAGCAATTAGGAGCATTTTTTTTATTTTTGATTAAAATACAGAATTTGTTTGTCCTAATGAGGCCATGATCCCAAACATTTATATTTGATATATCCCAAGATTGGAGAACTATGATATTAAACCATTAAATCCATGCTAATCCTTATTGATTGAGGTTAGTATAGATTTAACTTAGGGTAGTTTTACAAATCAGATTTTAGCCTACATCAAACAAAACATTATAACAATCATGCTATGGACTAAATAAGTAAGCATGATATTAAACACTCAAAGCACGGTTAGGCACACATAACATGCCATTTAACAAGTATTAGGTGACCAAAATTCAAGTAGTGACATAAACAACATTTGGTCATGTGACAATAGATATCAAGCATCACAAAACAAAGTGTTAAGATGAAGCAAAAAAAATATTAAGATCAAAATACAAGCTAGCCAAATGGAAAAGGAGCAAGAAACATGGTTTTTAGCTACCAAAATATCTCAATAACTCATTAAACACACAACCACATCAAACATGATTAAAGAAATGCATGAATCCTGCAAGGTTCATGGTTATCGTCCAAAGGGCTTGCTAAAATGACATGAAAAACAAAATAAGAAAGCAAATGATGTAAAAAGGAAATATACCAGAAAATAAACCTTAAAGCTTGTTTAATCTCCTTGTTTTTCATTGTCAATGTCATGTCTCCATGCTAGCCTTTTGTTTGCTCTTGACTTCTTTTCAGTTGCTATAAATTTTTTTATTGAAATTTTTTTCTAGGGCTAGTGGCTAAAGTAGGAAATTGGAGAGAGTTCTTTCCTTGATTTAAAGAAAACTTTTTGGCTCTATAGGTGGCCATTTGGCCAACACCATTTTATGGCAAAAAAAGGCATTTTTGTGTTTTGGTTGTCAAAAATATTGAGTCATGGTGTGCTTGAGTGTGCTTTCAAATTTTAATTGGTCAAAGTACTAATACTTGAGTACCAACTACCCACCAAAGTTCCAAAATATCCCTTGAATATCAATTTTTGCCATAAGATACCCTACCATCAAGCTAATTAGGTCCTTAAAAAAATTAGTAACCTAACCTAATAGACCCAAAATTTTTTCAAATAATGGACGTATTGAATCAAAATAATTTCAATAAAGCCTATCAAGAATCTAAAACTATTTTAAAAGATGACTCAATATAATTAAATAAAATAGGCTGAAATAAAGTAATTAAATATATACATGGGCTCTATTTTACTTAATGTATATTTTTTATAAGACTTAAAGTCTTAAACTATATAATTTATGACCCAATATAGTTAAATAAAATAGGCCTAAATAAACTAATTAAATTTGCACATGGGCCTTATTTCATTTGATATATATACTTTAATGCTTGTCTTAAATTAAATAATTTATAACCTAATATAATTAAATGAAATAGGCTCAAATAAAATAATTAAATATGCACGTGGGCTCTATTTTATCTAGTGTATATTTTTTTATGAGGCTTAGTCTTAAATTAAATAATTTATGACCTCACTTTAGCTTGGAATAATGGGGATTAGACACGAGCTTGTACGAATGACCTCAATGGTACCTCAGACGATGACTTTTGATACTCTGAATGTTGGCCAAAAAAATAGGATGTTTATAGTTGCCCCTCTTTGGCCATTGTTGAGTTTCAGGAATGGGGCAAAGACAAATAGACACTATTTTGTCTAGGATATGCCCTCGAATACTAAAGGGTATGAATAGGAATGCAAATGAATGTTGATTTTCATAAAAATCCACATAAGCGTTGAAAAATTAGATAGGTATGCATGTGGGTTTAAGTAAAGATAAAATGGGAATGAACATGAGTGAGAATGTTGATGAGTGCTAATGTTTATGGGTGTGAATGGATATGAAGAAAAATGCACATGAGTGCAAATAACTATTTATAAATGAGAATGCATGCAAGTGCAAATGTAAATGAGGATGCTTGAAAAAGAATATGTTTAAGCATAAGTTTGACTATCTACGATTAGACACAAAAGAGGATGCATGTAAATGCATGTAAATGTAGATACGATGAACGAGAATGCACATAAGTGCAATTATAGGTGAATGAGTATGCACATAAATGTAAAAGTCCATAAGCATGAATATGCAGGGGTATAGGTGAATGCGTGTGATGATTGGGGTAGATGTACAATATCTATGAGTGCAAACGCCAAGACTAGCCATTATCTAAATGTAGGGAAAACAATGCAAATGCTAGAGTTAGTAATGATGTAACTATACTTAAAGTGAAGTGTGTATGGATGAGTGATGATTGAATGCCTATGCAAATGATGCATATGCACATGATTGATACCAAATGCTATGCATGTTTGCAAAGGGTGTAGAGGTCAAGGCCATCTTTTTCAAGGGTTTCTCTCTTTTAATATCAGCTTTGCCCTATTATTAGAAGAGTTTTTGTTTTTTTTTTTGTCTAGAATGTTCATTTGATGAAAACTTTTGAGATAGCATGATCTTCAAGTCTCTCAAAGACTAATGACCTATTAAAATATGATAGTTTGGCTTTTTCAGTTAGATTGGAGGGATTGAAAAAGGTTTTGATTAGTTTAGGAAAAAGTTTCAAGGCTGCTGAAATGTTTTCCTCATTATTCTAGGTTCATAAATGAACTACTCCTTATAAAACAAAACATGAATTTAATGTAAATCAAACAAATTTGGGATTCTTTTAAGCTTTCTACTGTTGATATTTTGATCAACACTAGGATTAGCCATAATGGGTTTAAGGTTGTAAGGTTGATTTGGAGAGGCAAAGATTTTATTCAAAGAGTTGGTTCCTCTAAGGATGCTAATTTAAGATGTTCATCTGGGTGTCCTTTGATTTCTTTGGAATGATAGTTTCCTTGTCAAAATCTTAGTAATCATATAAATGGCACCAAAAATTCTCCATTTTGCTCTAGGTTGCCCATTTTAGGTTTTCACCCTAAAGCTTTAATCTGTTCATTTTCATTTACCTTTTTGGTTGATTACATTATCCTGCTTCTTAAGAAGGCTCAAAATATATCAATGGAATAGTTTCCCAAGAATGGGTACATTAGTTTCACATGGTTGTACTTGACCGAAATGGATTTTTTGAGGACCATAATGTAGGCCAAGGTTGATGATTTTGAAAGAAAAAGTATAAAAACCTAAATTTAGTGTTTAGGGGTGATTGGTTCAAGGATCATTTCTCTTCCTGAAGGCATCCATCCCTTTTGATTTTAGGATATCCTTATTTCCAGATACTTTGTTCTCATTTTCTTGATTTTACTTTTGCTTTGGCTTTTGTTTTTTCTATTTGTTTTTGTTTCTTTTTCATTTTGTACTTCTAATTGTTTTTCTTTTTTCTTTTGCTTTTTTTAAAGGGAATCTTGGTTTTTAAAAATTTGGCACATTCGTACTTCCCCCTTGATGTCGGGCAGCTTCAGAATATAGAGTGGGATATTTACCCTTATGTTCTTCAAAAAGGTTTTCTTCTTGCCCTCAATATGGAAGGTGATCCTTGATCTGGGTTTTGAGAAAATAAATTGGTTAGGCTCAAAGAGAGGTAGCAAAGGGATCAATATTCTAACTCAAGAAAGAATGATGAAAGATGATTACTTTTCATCTCAAACATAACCACGTGAACTGAAAAGTCATTTCCTAGAGAAAGTTCCTTTAAAGATATTTTGAACCCCTTAATCACATGATGTCACATTCAATAGCTATTTTATTTTTTTCTTTGTTCTTTCAGATGCATGCCTAAACTCTCTTTTTCACTCCACATGCTTGGGTATGCCCTCTTTTGGTTTGCCACTGATGGGAAATTATGTATATTGAGTTGTAGGTAGTAGAGAATATTTTGTGTTTCATCCCTGAGGTTTTGCATTGACAAGGGAATTGATTCTAGGACATCAAAGTGATAGGGAAAAACTAGGGATAAGGACATGGTGGGGCACAAGACATGTCTTAAAAAAGGCATTTGGTAAATGGTTTGGAGGTGTTGCAATGAAAGAGGAGAATTAGGAATAAGGGGTCTTTATAGGACCTAAGGTGTGTCTTAAGGAAAACTTTTGGGGAACTAGTTTGAAAGTGTTGGAATGGAAGAGGAGAGATATGGTACAAAGGTTTTGGTAGGGACATAGGGTAGTTTAGTATTATTGCCCCAAGAAGCTTTTGGGGTATGGCTTGGTAGCTTAAGTTTTGGCTTGTTGAGAAAAAGGTAGATGTTTCTAGCATAATCTTAATACATGTCAAATTACTGTTGATAGGATTCTTAAAGGAATAAATTTTTTAATAGGGGCCATTATGCTGCTAGTACTGAAACAGAGGTTTCTTTGGGTCCAGGCTTTTATGGTCATGCTTTAAGGCATTGGACATGCAAATATCCAATCCTTGAGGTCCATGGCAATGGAGTAATTGACCAATCCAACTCCATAAAATAAGCCACCAAACTATCCACTATTTATAGCAATGTTGATGATAGGCTTGAAACAAAGCTTAAATTAAGCGATTGAAACATTTTTTATTTTTGATTAAAAATAGAATTTAGTTGGCCTAATAAGGCCATGATGCCAAACATTTATATTTGATATATCCCCAAGATTGGAGAACCAATATATTCAAGTAATAAATCCATGCTGATCCCTATTGATTGAGGTTAGTATATATTCAACTTTGGGTTGTTTTACAAAATCAGATTTTAGCCCACATCAAACAAACATTATCACAAACAATTTATGGACTAAATAACTAAACATGATATCAAATAATCAAGGTATAGTTAGGCACATATAATATGGCATTTTAACAAGCATTAGTAGACCAAAATATAAGTAATGACACAAATAGCATTTGGTCATGTAACAATAGATATCAAGCATCACAAAGCAAATTATTGGGATGAAGCAAAAAAATGTTAAGACTAAAATACAAGCTGGTTGAATGGAAAAAGAGCAAGAAACATGGTTTTTAGCCACCAAAATATCACAATAACTAATTAAACACACAACCACATCAAACAAGCTCAAAAAATGCATGAATCCTACAAGGTTCATGGTCACCATTCAAAGGGCTTGCTAAAATGACATGAAAAAATACAATGAGAAAGAAAAAGATGTAAAAAATGTGAAGGAAATATACCACGAAATGAACCTTAAACTCACTTAATATTCTTGTTTTCCTTGTCAATGTCATGTATTTATGCTTGCTTTTGCTTGCTCCTAACTTTTTTTTTTGTTTGCTACTATCAATTTTTTTTGCTAAATTTTTTTTAAGGTTGGCAGCTAAAGTGGGAAATTGGAAAGAGTTCTTTCCTTGATCAAAGCCAACCTTTTGGCCTTATAGGAGGCCATTTAGGCAACACCATTCTAGGGCAAAAGAGGCAGTTTTTGCCTTTTGGTTGTCAAAAATGCTAAGTCATGGTGTACTAAAGCATGCTTTTAATTTTTAATTGGTCAAAGTACTAATACTTGAGTGCTAACTAACCACTAAAGTTCCAAAATATCCCTTGAATATCAATTTTAGCCATTTAAATACCCCCACCATCAAGCTAACTGGGTCCTTAAAAAAGTCATTAACCCAACCCAGTAGGCCCAAAATTAAGTCAAATAATGGACATATTGAATCAAAATAATTTTAATACGGCCTAGCAAGAATTTTAAAATATTTTAACAGATAACCCAATACAATTAAATAAAATAGGTCCAAACAGAATATATGCACATAGGCTCTATTTTCTTAATGTATATTTTTTTATAAGACTTGGTCTTAAATTAAATCATTTATGACCCAATAAAATTAAATAAAAGAGGCCTAAATAAACTAATTAAATATACATATGGGCTCTATTTCATTTGATATATATATTTTGTAACGCTTCATCTTAAATTAAATAATTTATAACACAATATAATTAAATAAAATAGGCCCAAATAAACTAATTAAAGATTCAAGTGAGCTCTATTGTATCTATTGTATATTTTTTATAAGGCTTGGTCTTAAATTAAATAATTTACAACCTTAGCCAGGATTGATTGGGATTGGACACGAGCTTATATGAATAACCTCAATGGTACCTTGCATAATGACTTCTGATACTCTAAATGTTGGCGCAAGCAAAATAGGGTGTTTACACAGGTTTTTGTAGCCTAATTATGAAAATAATGGAAATGGTTATGAGAATCCATGTTCATCTCATATGAAGGATGAACTTTGATTTTAAGGAAAATAGTGGGAAGAAAACTTTTCCTGAAAAACCAAACCATGAATATTGTGTAATCAAATGATGTGAATGTGTTTTTGAAGCCAAATTATAAAAAGAATGGAGATTATTATGAAAACCATGTTTATCTCTTTTGTGGGACAAACTTTGATTCTAAGAAAAATGCAGGGAAGAAAAGCTTTTCTTACGAAACAAATGCATGAATCCAATGCATGATATCATGTATCCTAATGGTGTGAACGTGATTTTATAGGCTAATAGAAAAATGGAAATTATTATGAGAATTCATGTTCTTCTTATTTAAGGGATAAGCTTTTTCCTATGGAAAATGGTAGGAAGAAAGCTTTTTCTGTGGAACCAGTGCATCAATATTGCGTATCCTAATAAGGAGAATGTGTTTTTATGGCACAACCATTGAAAGAATGAAAATTATTATGAGAATTTAGGTCTATCTCATTAGGGGGATGAACTTTGACTTTAAGGAAAATAATCAGTAAAAAAGCTTTTTCCACCAAAATAGATCACAAACATTGTGTGAATGTGTCTTTGTAGCCAAATCATGAAAATAATGGAAATTATTATGAGAATTGATGTTCATCTCATTTGAGAGACAAGCTTTGATTTTATGGAAAATGGTATGAGGAAAGATTTTCTTGCAAAACCAAAGCATGGATGTCGTGTATCCGAGTGAGGAAAACCTGTTCTTGAAGCCCAATAAAAAAATGGAGATTATTATGATAAACCATGTTCATCTTATTTGCAGAACGAACTTTGAATCTAAGGAAAATGGTGGGAGGAAAAGCTTTTCTTGCAAAACCAATGCATCAATATCATGTATCCTAATAAAGAGAATGTGCATTTCTATGGAAAAATCATGGAAATAATGGAGATGGATATGAGAATCCATGCTTATCTCATTTAAGGGATGAACTTTGATTTTAAGGAAATTGATGGGAAGAAAAATGTCATGTATCCCAATAATGTGTATGTGTTTTTATAGCCTAATCATGAAAAGAATGGAAACTATTATGAGAATCCATGTTTGTATCATTTGAGGGATGAAGTTTGATTTTTGGGAAAATGATAGGAAGAAAAGCTTTCTTACAGAACCAAAGCATGAATATTATGTATCCTATTGAGGAGAACATATTTTTGAAGCCTAATCACTAAAAAAAAGATATTATTATGAGCATCCATATATATCTTATTTATGGGATAAACATTGATTCTGTGGAAAATGGTGGGAAAAAAAGCTTTTCTTGTAAAACTAAAGCTTGGATATCATGTATCCAAGTAGGGAAAACATGGTTTTGCAGCCCAATCATACAAAAAGGGACATTATTATAAGAATGCATACTCATCTCATTTATGGGATAGACTTTGATTTTATGAAAAATGATTGGAAAAAAAGCTTTCCTTGTGGAACTAAAGCATGAATATTCTGTATCCCAAAGAGGAAAACATGTTTTTAAAGCCCAATAATAAAAAGAATGGAGATTATTTTATGAATCCATGTTCATCTTATTTGTGGGATGAATTTTGATCCTTGTAACTATCTCCATTCTTTTCATGATTAGGCTACAAAAACATTTTTTCTCATTGCGATGCATGATATTAATGCATTGGTTCCATACGAAAAGCTTATTTTTCCACCATTTTCCATGGAATCGAATTCATCCCACAAATGGGACCAATAGGGATTCTTATAATAATCTGCATTCCTTTCGTGATTGGGTTTCAAAAACACATTTTTCCTCATTAGGACACATGATATTCATGCTTTTATTCTATAGGAAAAGCTTATCTTCCCACCATTTGCCATAGAATCAAAGTTCATCCCACAAATGAGATGAATATGGATTCTCATAACCATCTCTATTCTTTCCATGATTGTGCCGCAAAAAATTTCTCCTTATTGGTATACATGATATTGATGCATTGGTTTTGCAAGAAAACCTTTTCTTCTAACCATTTTCCTTGGAATCAAATTTCATCCTAGAAATAAAATGAACATAAATTCTCATAATAAAATCCCTTTTTTGTGTGACTGAGCTTCAAACACACGTTTTCCTTACTAGGATACATGATACTTATGCATTGGTTCTGTAAAAAAATCTTTTCTTCCCACTATTTTCCATAAAATCAGAGTTCATCCTTTAAATGAGATAACATAGATTCTCATAACAATTTCCATTCTTTTCATGATTAGGCTACAAAAACATGCTTACATCATTGGGATAGACAATATTCATGCTTTGGTTTCATAAGAAAAGCATTTCTTACCACCATTTGCCTTAAAACCAAAGTTCATCCCTTAAATGAGATGAGCATAGGTTCTGGTAACCACCTCTATTCCTTTCGTGATTGTGCAACAAAAACGCATTCTCCTTATTAGGGTACATTATATCAATGCATTGGTTCAACAAGAAAAGCTTCTTCTCCCACCATTTTCATTAGAATCAAAGTTTATCCCATAAATGAGATAAACATGAATTTTTGTAATAATCTCTATACTTTTCATGCTTGGGCTTAAAAAATGTTCTTGTCACTAGGATAAATGATATTCATGCTTCAGTTCTACAGGAAAGGCTTTTCTTCCCATCATTTTCCATAGAATTAAAACTTGTCATTCAAATGAGGCAAACATGAATTTTCATATTAATTGCCATTCTTTCATGATTAGGCTACAAAAACATGTTCATATCTTTAGGATACATGATATTCATGCGTTGGTTTCATAAGAAAACCTTTTTTTCCTAGTATTTTCCTTAGGATTAATTTATGTCCCACAAACATGGACACTCGTAATAATGTTTATTTTCTTTTTGTTATTTAGCTTAAAAAACACATTCTCCTAACTGGGATACACGATATCATGCTTTGGTTCCATAAGAAAAGCTCTTCTTCCTACTATTTTCCATAGAATTAAAGTTCATCCCTTAAATGAAAAGTACATGGATTCTCATAATAATTTCCTTTTTTTTCATGATTAGGCTACAAAAACGTCTTCACATCCTAGGGATAAATGATATTCATGCTTTGGTTTTGCAAGAAAAGTTTTTCTTCCCACCATTTTCCTTAAAATTAAAGTTCCTCCCTTAATGAGATGAACATGAATTCTAGCAATTATCTTCATTCTTTTTGTGTTTAGGCTACAAAAAACAATTTCATCTCATTAGGATACACAATATTAATGCTTTGCTTATGCAAGAAAAGCTTTTTTTTCCACTATTTTCCTTAAAATCAAAGTTCATCCATCAAATGAGTTAGAAATGGATTCTTGTAATAATCTCTATTATTTTCTTAATTAGGCTACAAAAAACATGTTCACTTTACTAGGATACAGAATATTGATGCTTTGGTTTAGCAACAAAGGCTTTTTTTACACCATTTTTTTATAAAATCAAAGTTCATCCATCAAATAAGCTGAACATGGATTCTTGCAGTAATCTCCACTTTTATCATGATTAGGCTTAAAAAACACATATTTCTCATTGGGATACACGATATTCATGCTTTGGTACCACAATAAAGGCTTTTTTCCCTTCATTTTCCAAAGAATCAAAGTTTGTCCTTCAAATGAGAAACATGGATTCTCATGATAATCTCAATTCTTTTTGTGATTGGCCTACAAAAACACGTTCACATTGGGATACACGATATTCATACATTGGTTTAGCAAGAAAAGCTTTTTTTTCCACCATTTTCCTTATAGTCAAAGTTCATCTCTTAAATGTGACAAACATTGATTTTGGTAACCATCTCTATTCTTTTCATGATTAAGCTATTGTGATGCACGATATTGATGTGTTGGTTTCACAAGAAAAGCTTTTCTTCCTATCATTTTCCTTAAAATCAAAGTTTATCCCACAAATAAGATGAACAAGGATTCTTGTAATAATATCCATTCTTTTCATGATTGGGCTTCAAAAACACATTCTACTTGGTGTGATACACGATATTCTTGCTTTGGTTCTACAAGATAAACTATTCATCCCACTATTTTCCATAGAATTAAAGTTCATCCCATAAATGAGACAAACATGGATTCTCATAATAATCGCCACTCTTTTTATGATTGGGCTTTAAAAGCATATTCTCTTCATGGGATACATGATATTCATGCTTTGGTTTTGCAAGAAAAGGTTTTCTTCCCATGATTTTTAGTATGGTCAAAGTTCATCCTACAAGTGAGATGACCATGGATTCTTGTAATAGTTTTTAATCATTTTGTGGTTCAACTTTGAAAACACATTCACATCGTTGGAACACATGATATTCATGCTTCAGTTGAGGAAAATGGTAGAAAGAAAAGCTTTTCTTGCTAAACCAATGCTTCAATATCATGCATTGCAATGAAGATAATAAGTTTATAGTCCTAATCATGAAAAGAATGGACGAGAATCCAAGTTTATCCCATTTAAGGGAAAAATTTTGAATTTGAAGAGAATAGTGGAAAGAAAAGGTTCTCTTACCAAACTAAAGCATCAATATTATGTATCCCAATAAGGAAAATGTGTTTATAGTGCCCAATGAGTCCATGTTTATGACCTTCAGTAGATGAACTTTGATTCAAATGAAAATGGTGGAATGAAAAGCTTTTCTTGCCAAACAAAAGCATCAAAACCATATATCCTAATGAGATGAATATGTTTATAGTGCCCAATTACAAAAAGTATGGAGATTACCATTGAATCCAAGTTTGTTCCATATGATGGACAAACTCTGATTCTTAGGAAAATGGTGGAAAGAAAAGCTTTTCTTGCCAAACCAAAGCAACAATACCATGTATCTCAATAAAGAGAATGTGTTTATAGAGCCCAATCAGAAAAAGAATGGAGATCGTTATATGAATCCAATTTGTCCCATTTGATGGACGAACTTTAATTCTAAGGAAAATGGTGGAAAATAAAGGTTTTCTTGCCAATCTAAGTGTTAATTTCATGTATCCCAATGAGGAGAATGCGTTTATAGTGCCTAATCATAGAAAGAATAATGATTATTACGAGAATCCAAGTTTGCCCATTTGAGGGATGAACTTTTATTCTAAGGAAAATGGTGGAAATAAAAGCTTTTCTTGCCAACCCAAAACATCAATATCCTGTATCCCAACGAGGAGAATGTGTTTATATCCTAATGAGATGAATATGTTTATAGTGCCCAATTACAAAAAGTATGGAGATTACCATTGAATCCAAGTTTGTTCCATATGATGGACAAACTCTGATTCTTAGGAAAATGGTGGAAAGAAAAGCTTTTCTTGCCAAACCAAAGCAACAATACCATGTATCTCAATAAAGAGAATGTGTTTATAGAGCCCAATCAGAAAAAGAATGGAGATCGTTATATGAATCCAATTTGTCCCATTTGATGGACGAACTTTAATTCTAAGGAAAATGGTGGAAAATAAAGGTTTTCTTGCCAATCTAAGTGTTAATTTCATGTATCCCAATGAGGAGAATGCGTTTATAGTGCCTAATCATAGAAAGAATAATGATTATTACGAGAATCCAAGTTTGCCCATTTGAGGGATGAACTTTTATTCTAAGGAAAATGGTGGAAATAAAAGCTTTTCTTGCCAACCCAAAACATCAATATCCTGTATCCCAACGAGGAGAATGTGTTTATAGTGCCCAATCACAAAAAGAATAAAGATTATTATGAGAATCCAAGTTTATCCTATTTAACAGATAAACTTTCATTCTAAGGAAAATGCTGGAAAATGAGGCTTTTCTTGCCAAACCAAAGCATCAATATCCTGTATCCCAATGAGGAGAATGTGTTTATAGTGCCCAATCACAAAAAGAATAGAGATTATTATGAGAATCCAAGTTTATCCTATTTGATGGACAAACTTTTATTCTAAGGAAAATGGTGAATAGAAAGGCTTTTCTTGCCAAACTAAAGCATCAATATCATGTATCCCAATGAGAAGAATATGCTTATTGTGCCCAATCAAAAAAAGTATGAAGATTATTCCATGAATTCAAGTTTGTCCCATTTGACAGATGAACATTCATTCCAAGGAAAATAGAGGAAAGAAATGCATTTCTTGCCAAACCAAAGCATCGATAACATGTATCCTAGTGAAGAGAATGTGTTTATTGTACTCAATCACAAAAGTAATAGAGATTGTTACAAGAATCCAAGTTAGTCCTATTTGATAGACAAAATTTAATTATAGGGAAATTAGTGGGAAGAAAAGGTTTTCTTATCAAACCAAAGCATTGATATTGTGTATCCTAATGAGGAAAATGTGTTTATAGTGCCAACATCAAAAAAATGGAGATTGTTGCAAGAATCCAAGTTTGATCATTTGATAGATGAACTTTGATTCTAGTGAAAATGGTGGAAAGTAAAGCTTTTCCTACCAATTTAAAGCAACAATTTTGTTTATCCCAATGAAGAGAATATGGTTTTACTACCTAATCACAATAAGAATAAAGATTATTATAAGAATCCAAATTTGCCTACTTGACAGATGAACTTTTATTCTCAGGAAAATGAAGGAAATAAAAGCTTTTCTTGCTAACCCAAAACATCAATATCCTATATCCTAATGATTAGAATGTATTCATAGTGCCTAATATAAAAAGAAATGAAGATTACTATGAGAATCCAAGTTTGCTCATTTGATAGATGAACTTTTATTCTACAGAAAATGGTGGAAAGTAAAGCTTTTCCTACCAATCTAAAGCAACAATTTCGTGTATCCCAATGAAGAGAATATGTTTATACTGCCTAATCATAATAAGAATGACAATTATTACAAGAATCCAAGTTTGCCCATTTGACAAATGAACTTTAATTCTAAAGAAAATAGTGGAAAAAAAGATTTTCTTGCCAACCTAAAACATTAATATCCTGTATCTCAATGAGGAGAATTTGTTTATAGTGCCTAATATCAAAAGAAATGGAATTACTATGAGAATCCAAGTTTTTTAATTTGATAGATGAACTTTATATTCTAAGGAAAATGGTGGAAAGTAAAGCTTTTCCTGCCAATCCAAAGCAACAATTTTGTGCATACCAATAAGCAGAATATGTTTATACTGCCCAATCATAACAAGAATGGAGATTATTATGAGAATCCAAGTTTACCTATTTGATGAATGAACTTTGATTCTAAGGAAAATGGTGGAAAAAAAAGCTTTTCATGTCAAACCAATGCATCAAATTCGCGTACCCTAAAGTGGAGAATGTGTTTATAGTGCCTAACCATAAATAATAGAGATTATTATAAGAATCAAAATGTTTCCCATTTGATGAATGAAGCTTGATACTAAGAAAAATGATGGAAAGGAAAGATTTTCTTACCAAAGCAAAGCATAAAGATTGTGCATCACAATGAGTAAAATGAGTTTACGATGCCCAATCACAAAAAGAATAGAGATTGTTATGAGAATCCAAGTTTGTCCCATTTAAGGTATGAACTTTGATTCTTAAGAAAATGGTGAAAAGAAAAGCTTTTCCTGCTAAACCAAAGCTTCAAAATCATGTATCACAGTGAAGAGAATGAGTTTATACTGTCTAATCACAAAAAGAATGGACAAGAATCCGCGTTTGTCCCATTTGAGGGAAAAACTTTGATTCTAAGGAAAATGGTGGAAAAACAAGGATCTCTTGCCAAACCAAAGAATCAATATTGTGTATCCTAATAAAGAGAATGTGTTTATAGTGCCCAATGAATTCACGTTTATGACATTCAACAGATAAACTTTGATTCCAATGAAAATAGTGGAATGAAAAGCTTTTCTTCTGAAACAAAAGCATCAAAACCATATATCCCAATGAGATGAATGTGTTTATAGTGCCTAAGCACAAAAAGTATAAAGATTACTACAAGAATCCAAGTTTGGCCCATATGACAGATGAACTTTGATTCTAAGGAAAATGATGGAGAGAAAAGCTTTTCCAACCAATGCAAAGCATCAATATCTTGTATCCCATCGAGGAAATGTGTTTATAGTGACTCAATCACAAAAAAAATATAGATTATTATGAGAATCCAAGATCAAACGGACAAACTTTCATTCTAAGGTAAATGGTGGATAGAAAGGCTTTTCCTGCCAAACCAAAGCATCAATATCTTGTATCCCAATGAGGAGAATATGTTTATATTACCTAATCAAAAAAAGTATGGAAATTATTATGAGAATCCAAGTTTGTCCCATTTGATGGATGAACATTCATTCTTAGAAAACTGATGGAATGAAAAGCTTTTCTTGCCAAACTAAAGCATCAATATCGTGTATCCCAATGAAGAAAATGTGTTTATCGTACTCAATCACAAAAACAATAGAGATTGCTTTAAGAATCCAAGTTTGTCCCATTTGATAGATGGAATTTAATTTTGAGGAAAATGGTGGGAAGAAAAAGCTTCCTTATCAAACCAAAGCATCGATATCGTGTATCCCAATAAGGACGATGTGTTTACAGTGCCCAACATATAAGGATTATTACAAGAATCCAAGTTTGCATATTTGATAAATGAACTTTGATTCTAAGGAAAATGGTGAAAAGTAAAGCTTTTCCTGCCAATCCAAAGCAACAATTTCATGTATCCCAATGAGGAGAGTATGTTTACAGTGCCTAATGACAATAAGATTGAAGATTATTACGAGAATTCAAATATGCCTATTTGACAAATGAACTTTAATTTTAAGGAAAATGGTGGAAAGAAAATCTTTTTTTGCCAAACCAAAGCATCTAAATCATGTACCCCAAATAGAAGAATGTGTTTATAGTGCCTAATCACAAAAAATAAAGATTATTACGAGAATCAAAGTTTTTCCATTTGACGGGTTAACCTTGATTCTAAGGAAAAAGATGGAAAATGAAAGCTTTTCTTGCCAAACCAAACCATGACGATCATGTATCACAACGAGTAGAATGAGTTTATAGTGTCCAATCACAAAAAGAATGGAGATTGTTGTTGCCAAACCAAAGCTTTGAAATTGTATATTGCAATGAGGAGAATGAGTTTATAGTGCCCAATCACAAAAAGAATGGACGAGAATCTAAGTTTGTTCTATTTGATGAAAAAACTTTGATTCTGAAGAAAATGGTGGAAAGAAAAGGTTCTCTTGCCAAACCAAAGCAACAATATAGTGCATCCCAATAAGGAAAATATGCCTACAGTGTCTAATGAATCCATGTTTATGACATTCGACAGATGAGCTTTGATTCAAATGAAAATGGTGGAACGAAAAGCCTTTCTTACCAAACAAAAGCATCAAAACCATATATCCTAATAAAATGAATGTGTTTATAGTGCCCAATCGCAAAAGGTATGGAGATTACTATAAGAATCCAAGTTTGTCCCATATGACAATGCACTTTGATTCTAAGGAAAATGGTGGAAAGAAAAGCTTTTCTTGCCAAACTAAAGCATCAATACCTTGTATCCCAATAAGGAGAATGTGTTTATAGTGCCTAATCAGAAAAATAATAGAGATTGTTACAAGAATCCAATTTGTCCTATTTGAGGGATAAACTTTGATTATGAGGAAAAAGGGAAAAGCTTTTCCTGCCAAACCAAAGCTTTAAAATCATGTATCATAATAAGGATAATGAGTTTATAGTACCCATTACAAAAAAATGGACAAGAATCTAAGTTTGTCCCATTTGATGGAAAACTTTGATTCTAAATAAAATGGTGGAAAGAAAAGGTTCTCTTAACAAACCAAAGCATCAATATCGTGTTTCCCAATATGGAGAATGCATTTATAGTGTCCAATGGATCCACATTTATGACATTCGATAGACGAGCATTAATTCCAATGAAAATGGTGGAAGGAAAAGCTTTTCTTGCCAAACAAAGGCATCAAAACCATATATCCCAATGAGATGAATGTATTTATAATGCCTAATCACAAAAAGTATGGAGATTACTAAGAGAATCCACGTTTGTCCCGAATGATGGATGAACTTTGATTATAAGGAAAATTGTGGAAAGAAAAGCTTTTCTTGTTGAACCAAAGCATCAATACCATGTATTCCAATAAGGCGAATGCATTTATCGTGCCCAATCAGAAAAAGAATGAAGATTGTAACGAGAATCCAATTTGTCCCATTTGACGGATGAACTTTAGCTCTAGGGAAAATGGAGGAAAATAAAGCTTTTATTGCTAATCCTAAACATTAATTTCATGTATCCCAATGAGGAGAATGTGTTTAGAGTTCCTCACCACCGAAAGAATGGAGATTATTTTGAGAATGCAAGTTTGCCTATTTGACGGATGAACTTTTATTCTAAAGAAAAATAGTAGAAATAAAAGCTTTTCTTGCTAACCCAAAGCATCAATATCTTGTATCACAACAAGGAGAATGTGTTTATTATGCCCATTCACAAATGGAATAGATATTATTATAAGAATCCAAGTTTATCTTATTTGACAAACAAGCTTTCATTCTAAGAAAAATAGTGGATTGAAAGGCTTTTCCTGCCAAAGCAAAGCATCAATATCCTATATCCCAATGAGAAGAATATGTTTATAATGCCTAATCACAGAAAGAATAGATATTATTTTGAGAACCCAAGTTTATCCTATTTGACAGACAAACTTCATTTTAAGGAAAATGGTGAATAGAAAGGCTTTTTCTTGCCAAACCAAAGAATCAATATCATGTATCCCAATGATGAGAATATGTTTATAGTACCGAATCAAAAAAAGTATAGAGATTATTATGAAAGTCCAAGTTTGTCCCATTTAATGGATGAATGTTTATTCTAAGGAAAATGGTGGCAGCAAAAGCTTTTCCTGCCAAACCAAAGCATCGATATTGTGTATCCCAATTAAGAGAATGTTTTTATTGTACTCAACCATAAAAACAATAAAGATTATTATGAGAATGCTAGTTTGTCCCATTTGATAAATGAAATTTGATTCTGAGGAAAATGGTGGGAAGAAAAGGTTTTCTTATTATCGCAACGTACCCTGGGATGGACCCTCGCAGATCTATGGGTGCACATGAGTTAAAATATTTTCCTAACTTAGAAATGTCTTCTTAACTGAGACTTTTCTTTTGCGATGTGATGAGAATAAGAATGTATAGATTCTCGACTTATGATACAGTGAAGGGGACCATAAGATGAATCGCTTATCTTATTGGTTTCAGATGACCATTATGAAATGGCCAATGTTTGGAGCCACCACCGATCATTTTGTGCTAGGCATGATCGGATGCCTATTGAAACCTATATTTTGAGTTATGAAACTCAAAACAACAATCTCATGTTCAACGTAATGCAAAAATTCATCATTTGGGTTTAGGAGTTGGTTATACATGATGAGGTACAAACCTCTTCACGATGCCCAAAATCGGTATCGTACTAGCTATGTCTTTCTTGATTTTGATTCTTTTGATCTTAACTTGTCATTATTTTGATATAACCCTTTTTAATGCATGAACCTTGTAGAAATTATCTAGGTTTTGACAAAAAAGATTTAATCTCATATACGCCCTGAAGAGATAGGGAATATAGAGATTTTTAAGAAAAATGACCTCGGGGTTTTACTTTGAAAATAGGATGTTCCACTTTGGGCACTGGAGAGATACCCACACGGAACATTATCTTTAATTTTAGTTGAAAATGTTTTGAAAACCATGAATGCAAATAATCATCACAAAGAAATCATGTTAGTAAGGCAATAAATGAAATAACATAACATGGATCATTCAATGCAATGATAAAGAAAATGGGTGGACTATTGGAATTTATCTTGTTATTGGCATCGATTATTTGGGAATAATTGAATCGACAATTTTTTACATACATCTAGGTTTTTTGATTAAACGAGGTTTGTTTGACACATTCATAGAAGTCTGAGAAGGAGAAAAAAAGGTTAATTGTAGTTGAAAGATAGGGTTGGAGTATCCCCTCAGAAAAATAGGATTGGAATATCCCCGTGGATGGCAAATAATTTTTAACAAAGGAAGATTTTTAAATCTCGACGATTTTGAAAAGTGAGGTTAGAGTATCCTCTTGGAAGGTCGAGGTTGAAGTATCCCCAAAAGTGACATGTCTGAGACTTTTTTAGAGAAGTCAGGTTGGAAAACATAAGTTGACAAAACTTTGTGATTTAGGAAATATATGAGTGTTTTGACAACCTTTGGAAAAAAAAATTATTGCGAATGAATGTTAAAGACATAAAAAATGGTTGTGCCTTGATATGAGCCTATGAGCGGTCAAAGCATGTTCTCTAGTATGATCGGGGTGAGACGGAAATATTCGAATGTCTCGAGACAAGATTAAGGAGAACAACTCAATTTTGATCGTAACCGAAAACAAAGGACAGCATCGCACTATCCTGCTTCCCGAATTTATTCTAAATCGGTTTGAAGGATTTAGAGGGTGGACAAGATATCGCTAGAAAGATAACTCGACGAGGGTCAATCTAAAAATATTCCCAATACCCAAAAAGTCGCTTTCCAAAGGAATAAATTTTTAAATTTGGGTCAATTTTGCTGCTGGCAGAGCATATGAGGAACAAGGTGTGTCAAATTTTAAAAAATCATTCCAAAATTATTTGGTATTGGAAAATTGCAAATAATACTTTCTAAAAAGAGAATTTCATGAACCTTTTAGAAAAAAATGTTTAAAAATTTTGGAAAATTCATTTAGTGGGCTTGAACGGCCCAACCAGAATACATGTTTGGATTCTAGAGATTCCAAACAATTTAGACTTGAAAAATCGTAACTCTCTCATCCGAAATGATCTAGGGTGAATAAGACATCGTTTTAAAGATAATTCAACATGATTTGATAGAAAAACATCAAAAAATTCATGAAAAATCATTTAGAATTTTAAAGTGATTTTTTAACTTGCAATAGTTGTACTGCCAGCAGGGGATAAAGCAAAGCAGAGGATATCTCCTATTTTTTTATGTTTACGGGTCCAGACTCGATTCATTGACATTTGAACGTCCATGACTGAAGGGAAAGAGTGGCATGAGCATCAAAAGCTCATTTGCACAGCCCCAGAGTAGTTTAGGACAATGAAACAGCCTGTTGATCATACCATTCAAGGTTTTGACTCAGGAAAAAGGCACAAACATTTAGGGAATAATTGTAAGACCATTTTCACTTCAAAATCAAAAGATTTGAGCTTGTTTAACCAAGATTCCAGATCTAGAAAACTTAATTTTCCCCAAGATATTTTTCTAGTTTTAAGGAAAAAGCTAAGTCCATGCTAATCCTCATTGGTTGAGGTTAACATGCTTGGCTTGGGGGGTTTCAAAAATCAATTTTATCAGCCATCAAACATGCATTTTGACAACAAACATACAAGGGGATGGCACATAACATGAATGGGGATGCTAAT